>PVIU01006924.1:0-96632 GCA_004026605.1 Ondatra zibethicus | reverse complement strand
TACCCCAACCTATGGGAGACTATGAAAGCAGTGCTAAGAGGAAAGTTCATAGCACTAAGTGTCCACATAAAGAAATGGAGAAAGCTCACATTAGTGACTTAACAACACACCTGAAAGCTCTAGAAAAAATAAGAAGCAGACTCACCCAGGAGGAGGAGAAGACTGGAAATAATAAAACTGAGGGCTGAAATCAACAAAATAGAGACACAGAAAACAATCCATAGAATCAATGAAACAAAGACTTGGTTCCTTGAGAAAATTAAAAATATTGACAAACCCTTATCCAAACTAATCTAAAGGTGGAGAGAGAACATCCAAATTAACAAAATCAGAAATGAAAAGGGGAACAGAACAGACACTGAGGAAATTCAGAGAATCATTAGGTCTTACTACAAAAGCCTGTACTCCACAAAATTGGAAAATGTAAAAGAAATGGACAATTTTTAGATAGATACCATATACCAAAATTAAATGAAGACCAGATGAGCAATTTAAATAGAGCTGTAAGTTGCGAGGAAATAGAAGCTGTCATCTAAACCTCCCAACCAAAAAATTCCCGGGACCAGATGGTTTTAGTGCAGAAAGCTACCAGAACTGCCAAGAAGAGCTAATACCTATACTCCTTAATGTGTTTCACATAATAGAAACAGAAGGATCATTGCCAAACTTTTTTTTCAGGCTACAGTTACCCTGATACCAAAACCACACAAAGACTCAACCAAGAAAGAGAATTACAGACCAATCTCACTCATGAACATAGATGCAAATGTTCTCAATAGAATACTGGCAAACTGAATCCAAGAACACATCAAAAAAATCATCCATTATGATCAAGTAGGCTTCATCCCAGGGATGCAGGGCTGGTTCAACATACAAAAATCTATCAATGTAATCCATCTTTCAATTTAATCCCAGCACTTGGGGGGGGGGCAGAGGCAGGCGGATCTTTGTGAGTTCGAGGCCAGCCTGGTCTTCAAGAGCTAGTTCCAGGACAGGCTCCAAAGCTACAGAGAAACCCTGTCTTGAAAAATCAAAAAAAAAAAAAGACAAAAATCTATCAATGTAATCCACCATATAAATAAACTGAAAGAAAAAACCATATGATCATTTCATTAGATGCTTAAAAAGCATTTGACAAAATTCAACACCCCTTCATGATAAAGGTCTTGGATGCAAGATTAGGGATGCAAGGATCATATCTAAATATAATAAAAGCAATATACAGCAAGCCGACTGACAACATCAAATTAAATGGAGAGAAACTCAAAGCGATTCCACTAAAATCAGGAACAAGACAAGGCTGTCCACTCTCTCCATATCTCTTCAACATAGTCCTTGAAGTTCTAGCAATAGTAATAAGACAACATAAGGAGATCAAGAGGATTCAAATTGGAAAGGAGGAAATCAAACTTTTGTTATTTGCAGATGATATGATAGTGTACATAAGTGACCTCAACTCAAAAAATCAGTAGCCCTCTTATATACAAAGGATAAAGAAGCAGAGAGAGAAGTCATAGAAACATCACCTTTCACAATAGCCACAAATAGTATAAAGTATCTTGGGGTAATACTAACCAAGGAAGTGAAAGACCTATTTGACAAGAACTTTAAGTCTCTGAAGAAAGAAATTGAAGAGGATAACAGAAAATGGAAAGATCTCCCATGCTCCTGGATAGGAAGGATCAACATAGTTAAAATGGCAACCTTACCGAAGGCAATCTATAGATTCAATGAAATCCCCATTAAAATCACAACACAATTCTAATTCTTAACAGACCTTGAAAGAATGATACTCAACTTCATATGGAAAAGCAAGAAACCCAGGATAGCCAAAACAATCCTATACAATAAAGGAACTTCTGGAGGCATTACCATCCCTGACATCAAGCTCTATTACAGTGCTACAATAATGAAAACAGTTTGGTATTAGCATAAAAACAGAGATGTTGACCAATGGAATCGAATTGAAGATGATATTAATTCACACACCTAAGAACACCTGATTTTTGACAAAGAAGCTAAAATTATACAATGGAAAAATGAAAGCATCTTCAGCAAATGGTGCTGGCATAGCTGGATGTCAACCTGTAGAGAAATGAAAAGAGATCCATATCTATCACCATGAGCAAAACTCAAGTCCAAATGGATTAAAGACCTCAATATAAATCCGACCACACTGAAGCTGATAGAGGAGAAAGTGGGAGTTAACCTTCAATGCATGGGCACAGGAGACCACTCCCTAAAGTATAACCACAGTAGCTCAGACAATAAGAGCAACAATGAATTAATGGGACCTTCTGAAACTGAGAAGCTTCTGTAAAGCAAAGGACACAGTAAATAAGACAGAAAAAGCAGCTTATGGAATGGGAGAAGATCTTCACCAACCCCACATCAGACAAAAGTCTGATCTCCAAGCTATATAAAGAACTCAAGAAATTAGACATATAAATTCTGAATAACCCAATTAAAAATGGTATGCTGAACTAAACAGAGAATTCTCAACAGAAGAATTTCAAATTATCAAAAGATACTTAAGGACATGTTCAACTTCCTTAGCTATCAGGGAAATGCAAATTAAAACAACTTTGAGATACCATCTTACACCTGTCAGAATGGCTAACATCAAAAACACTAATGATAGCTTATGCTGGAGTGGATGTGGAGTAAGGGGAACACTAATCCATTGCTGGTGGGAATGTAAACTTGTGCAAGCACTTTGGAAATCAGTGTGGCAGTTTCTCAGAAAATTGGGAGTCAACCTAACCCAGGATCCAGTAATACCACTCTTGGGAATATACCCAAAAGATGCTCAATCATACTACAAAATCATTTGTTCAACTATGTTCATAGCAGCATTATTTGTAATAGCCAGAACCTGGAAATAACCTAGATGTTCCTCATTGGAAGAATGGATAAAGAAAGTGTGGCACATCTACACGTTAGAGTACTACTCAGTGGTAAAAAACAAGGACATGTTGAATGTTGCATGCAAATGGATGGAATTAGAAAACACTATCCTGAGTGAGATAACCCAGACCCAAAAATACGAATATGGTATGTACTCACTCATTAGTGGATACTAGCCATTAACAAAAGACACTGAGCCTATATTTCATGATCCTAGAGAAGCTAAGTAATAAGGTGAACCCAAAGAAAAACACATATAGATCCACCTGGAAACTGGAAGCAGACAAGATCACCTGACAAAATTTGGGAGCATGGGGACAGGTGTCGAAGGAAGGAGAGAAGAGAAAGGGGAGGGGAGAAGGGGAGGGTTGGGGAGAGCTTGAGGGAATGGGATAGTGGAGATGGAAGAAGAACAGATATGAGAGCATGGTAAGAGATATCTTGATTGAGGGAGCCATTTTGTGGTTAGCAAGAAACCTGGCTCTTGAAAAATTCCCGGGAATCCACAAGGATGACCCCAGCTAAGACCCTAAGCAATAGAGGAGATGGTGCCTGAACTGGCCTTGCCCTATAGTCAGACTGCTGATTATCTTAAATATCACCATAGAACCTTCGTCTAACAACAAATGGAAACAGAGGCAAAAACCCACATCAGAGCACTAGACTGAGCTCCCAAGGTCTATTTCAAGAGTGGAAGGAGGGAGAGTATGAGCAAGGAAGTCAAGACCATGAAGGGTTCACCCACTGAGACAATGTGCCTGAGCTAATGGGAGTTTACCAACTACAACTGGACTGGGAGTGAATGAGCATGGGATCAAACTCTGAATGTGGTTGACAGTTGGGACAGACTGAGGGGTCAATGACAATGGCACTGGGATTTGTCTCTACTGCATGTACTGGCTTTTTGTGGTCCTATTCTCTTTGAATGTCTACCTTGCTCAATCTGGATGTAGTGGGGAAGGCCTTGGACTTTCCACATGGCAGGGTGCTTTGCCCTCTCTTAAGATTGGAGAGGGTTGCGGGGAGGATTGTGGAGGGAGTGGGAGGAGTGGGAGGAGGGGAGAAAGTGAGAGTTTGGATTGGTATTTTTTTAAAGTAATAAAATAAAATAATAAAAAGAATGTAACATGTGTCACTATGACAATTTCATAAGTGATGTAACATGTGTCACTGTGACAATTTCATAAGTGTATATTGCACTTTTATTTTATTTAACCCCACTGCCCTCTTGAACACACCCCAAACCCCCTTCTTCCCTAACGCTTCCCCTCTACCCTTATGTCCTTTTTTTTCTAGATCCCACATATGTGCAGAAACATGTGATGTTTGTCTTTATGAGTCTGGCTTATTTTGCTTAACACAGTAATTGCCAGTTCCATCCATTTTCCTCCAATCAGTGTGATTTCTGTTCTTTATGGCTGGATGAAACCCCATTATGTGTACAGACCAAATTTCTTTGTCTATTCATCTTCTCATTCCACAAGTTATATATTTAAGACAAAGGATTATAGTCCAAAAAAATCTACCAAGAAGGATTCTACATCCATTAGTGGGATATGATAGTGAGCATGAGTCTACCAAACCCTGTTTCATGTGAGTTTGAAGGGAACCTGTGCCAAGAAGAAGCGAGGCAATAACATGGATAAAGTTCTATATTGTGGTGCTGCATTGCAAGAAACTGTTTAACACTGAACTGAGGATAGTTCATGTGAGCGAGAATCAAGAACCAGTGAAGATCCAGCTGCAATTATCCACAAACCCCTGGATGGCCCCTTGCCCTGGGCTAGAGGTCTGCTGTGCCTGGTACATGGGCCCCATCCAACACTCTCTGTTGTTTTCTAAATAATTGATTCTCTCTCTCTCTCTCTCTCTCTCTCTCTCTCTCTCTCTCTCTCTCTCTCTCTCTCTCTCTCTCGTTTGATATGCTTACCTTTGTTGTCACCCAAGAGTCCAGAATTTCTCCAAGGAAAGGGTCTACAGGTCATGGATGGTGTGCTGCGTGCATTTCTGGACATACCACGGTAGATCCTTCTTGTTACATAGTCAATCAAAATTGCTAGCTTGACTGGGTTTGAAATCACCTAGGAGACAAATCTGAAAAATTCTCTAAAACTAAATCTATTAATTTGAAAATTATTGATTTCTTCTCCATACTGCCAAAGATCCTGACTTGGTTTCTCTGGGGTGCAGCCTGGATGTTCCTTCTAGCCATTTCCTTCTATGATTGGATCATGAGCTGAGAAACCTACTATTTACTAACCTGTGGCTGAAACTCTGGCATGCTCACATTTCCTTCTTCTTTCCTTAATGGCTGGGATTTTACTTTCCTGTTGAACATGTACTTCATTTCCCAGTAGGCTTCTTGAAGCCCGGAGAGCTCATTCAGTAACTTTGAGCCTGGGGATAGCAGTAGGAATTGCTGAAAGAAATTCCTAAAAGTCTCTTTAAGAGACTGTTCTCGATGTTACTTTCCTTTATCCACCACCTCCTTAACTTAGGGATGTATATATGATATTAGGTGTGAAGCAACATTTTTGTGACAGTATTGAGGTAAGCCATACAGTACAATGTCAACAGAGCCATGCGCTCAGGGGATCCTGGGCTCTGCTGCAAAACACATTCCCTGAATAGCTCCACACAGTCTGGGTCTTCCTCCGCAGCCCCACTAGGTTGTATGAACCATAGATAATTAATTAATGGAAAAATTCTTCATTTTTATTAGACTGTGAATTCTCAGTATTTTAATTTTATTTACTTCCTACTTTGTTGTCTGTAGTGTCTGGCCCACTCTGCTAAGAAGTAGGTACAGAGTACTGATCTGTTGACTGATTTAGTTAGGGGTTGGGAGAAGTGGGAGTCTTCTCCGATAGGTCTCAGAGTTTGCTGTTGATTGTAGAAGGCATGAGGCAGCCTTGCCGTGTGGAGTCTGCTCCCTCCTGTCCACAGAGGACCCAGCATGAAGCTTCAAGTCTTAAGATTCACCAAGCTTTCGTCTTTGATCTGCACCGTTTCTTTCAAAGGTCCTGTGTAAAAAGGAGTAGAGTTCAGCACTGGTGTTTCACGTCTTTCCTTTGTCTCATATTTCCATAAAAGGATGGCCCAGTCCAATTTGCAGAAGGAAATTGAAAACGCATCTCCCTGACATCAGGGCATGATGGTTGGGGGCTGTAGAGAATGTTCAGCTAATGGGGAAAACAGGAGGAGATTAATGGGTCTCAGAGACCGAACATCCACACCAGCTCAGATGGCATGTCACAGAGTGTGTGAATTGGCGCTTGCTGTGTCCATATGCACAAAAAAGTTTTGGGCAGTCTCGACACTTTTTCAACTGAACATTGGCTGAGAGGAGAGTGATGGCCCGACGGTCCATCGTGCCTTCTTAAAGATTGAGACAATTCATCGTCTTTTGGAGAAATAGCAGAAGCAGATGTAAATGTATCATTTTACAGATAGTAAAATGGCCCTGCCACCTGAGAGTCACATGGAAGCCCAGAAAAAAAGCATGTCCCCATGCTGGAAATACAGATCTACTTGGGACTGTGCCCAGAAGAGTAAATGGGATTCATCCTTCAGCCCCAGGGTTCAGGCTTGGCATTCTCTGAGAATCAGAGGATCAAAGAGATGGGGTAGAAACATTCCAAGCTATCCAGACCTCCTTCAGCCAGACATGGGCATGGAGGACGGGGCATCCATGATTTATAGGCAGGGGAGAGGTCTCCTGCTTCATATTGCCCTCTGGGTTGCAAAGGTGAAAGAGAACGAATTCATGTATCCCAGCATTAGTGGAGCCTCCTCGTGTGGAACCACGTGTCTGATTCAGGCCTCCCTTTACCATTGTGCCTGTGTAGACACAGCTGACCTGGCTCCAAGTTCAAGTTGCTTATGAGAAAAGACATTGACTTTGCAGAATAGTGAAGAGGTCTAAAAGTGATAATGATGCATTAAATCTTGGCTCTTAGATTAAATGCCTGTGTGTCCACCCTCCCTCCATCTCCCACAACAACATGTTCTACCAGTTCCCTCTTGGTGTCATCCCTGAGAAATCTGCACATAGAAGACAATGTCTAAAAATCTTCATATTATTTAGGTGACTGTTCTGTGTGGCCTTAATGGTAAACTTGACACAACCTAGGATCATCTCATAGTAAAACCTCAGTTGAGAAGTTTCCTAGATTATATTGTCTTGTGAACATGTCTCTGAGGGATTATATCTGTTGTTAATTGAAGCAGAAGAGCCCAGTTCACTGTGGGTGGCGCCATTCCCTAGGCAGTGAGCCTAGGCTGTGTTAGAAAGCCAGCTGAACATGAACCTATGAATGAGCCATGGTTTCTGCCTCCATGTTCTTGCTTGAGTTCCTGCCCTGAACACCCTCAGTGATGGACTGTGACCTAGAAGCATGAGATAAATAAACACTTCTCTGTGCCAAGCTACTTTTAGTCATGGTACTTGTCACAGAAATAGAATCAAATGAAAACAGTGACCCCAAGAGGAGATGCCAGATCTGTGACAAACCTGCTCAAGTCAGTGTTGTGGAAACTGGAGGAGAAATTCCATTAGTGCTGTGAAATAAAAGCCCAGCTTCCAATCACAACTTATTTTCTAAGCCACCAATCCATCACTTCCATTGCTTTTTGAGCCCCGTTCCATGCTCATTATGCTTTAGCAGAACAATAAACACTCACGCTTTAGAGGCACACAAAGGTGCCGTGTTAGGATACTTACCCCGCCCTGACTGGATTTAGAGCCTTCACAGTACAATACAAAATGATAAGAACACACAAAATCCCATAATGACCCTGGAAATTGCAACTTGTTCTTCGCACAGACCCTGTTTAGGTTGGGTATGGTTATCGGAACACAAAAGGCATTTAGATTTTATTTGGATTCCATGCGTTTTCAGAATCTTAAACAAACAGAAAGCTTAGGTTTAGAGAGACAGCCTGTTCTTATCACCTTTCCCAGAATGTCTCCTTACTGTTTTGAGAATGCCCTGAAGCCAGGAGCCCTTGCAGGCTCTACATCTCTGAGCCCTTAGGTGCCTGGGCAGGAAACTGGGGCTCTTTCCCAGGCCAGGAATCCAGGCATAGAAGTGTGCTACCTAAAGCCAACAGGAAGGACCTGAAGTGGCTGCAAGTATCACAAGAGCTAGAATTTCAACCAAGCAGCACGGACAGGGTATGTTCTTAGTTTCCACCTCAACAAGAGGTTTCACTTTAATTCCTCCATGCACAAAATTTCACATTACAGTGTGGATAAGGCATGCCTAGCGACTGTGTTCCTTTCGTTTCTTTATATTACGCACCTTTGGGCCAAGGGAACAGCCTCTATGTCCCCTGACGGGCAGACACTCCATGTGCTGGTGTCTGGAGAGAAGACAGTGCCAAGGCAAGGCTGGGAGCATCATTCATCTGTCTATCCTCCTGGCTGCCTCCTTCATCAGCATCAAGCTCTACTGTCAGGGCTCATGAGCCACCCAGAAACACTGCAGCTTGGTGCTCTGAGTGCTGTGCATGTTGGCAGCTGCCACATTGACCTACCTGTGACCTGAATGTCCTGCCGGAATGCCCAAAAGCTAATTTTCCCCTCCAAGCTGCCTTTTTCTCAAAGCCAGTCAGCAATGCTGACCAAGTGTGAAGGCTCATTTCAGACTTCATTGCATGAAGATCTCAAGCCAATCCTTCCTTTTTCCTCCCTCTTTCCCTTCTCCCCTCCCTCCCACCATTCAGTGATGCTCCCAAGGACCTGGATCCTCCCTCATTCCCAGCACCAAGAGTGTGATCTCCAACCAATCACTTCCGTTCCATATCACATGCCCAGTGTGCAAACACATCCATGGGATTGTGAGGTGTAAATGGTGGTGGTGCTGAGAACTAGGTCTCTTCAATGACTTTGTAAAGTGGAGTTTGGGGGTTTCTCTGAGGGCATAAGAGGAATCTACAACTTCCAGAAATTAATGTCTCCATCTTCCCACTCAAAAGATGCAATGTGGAGGCAGGGCACTCTCTTAGACAGGTTGGCTCTAGCCTCCACAGCCTTATATAGTAAGCTTCCGTGAACTAGGAAATGGGATACAGGACCCAGGACCAGGAAGTGAGTTCTTTTCACAGGGACCTTTCTTCCAGGATGGTCTGCTGCATTTGAACCCAGGAGGTCATCAATTGAGCAGATGGGTGTCACCAAAAGAGGTCTTTTCTAAGGAGTGATGGTGAGTGGGGTGGACTCTCATGACATAGGTCTGGATCGTCATGGGCATTAGAAATGGGTGATTACCTTTTCACAAGGGAGACAGTGGGGTAAAGGATAGGCACATGGCAAGGGGTCTGTATTCTTTGTCTCTATAGATCTACATCTGTGTTCAACATGTCTGTCTTCTAATTTAACATGGGTGACTATGGGGGTAGGATTCTGATAACAATATTTGTGGAAAAATATAAAAGCTTGGCTTAGTCTTCCCTCCTGATCCTAATCTCTCTGTGTCTTGGCCTTTCTGGGTCTTTCTCTGTTTCTCTCTGTCTCTCTGTCTGCCTGTCTCTCTGTCTCTCTTTGTCTCTGTGTCTCTGCCTGTCTGTCTCTTTCTCTCTCATCTCTTTTTCTCTCCCTGAGATACACACATACCTTAGAGGTATGGCTGCATCAGGCTGCTGCAGAAATCAATAAGAATCAAGCATTCCTGGCTTCCCTACTCCATCAGCCCTAAGGACACAATTTGGCTGAACTCCCAGATGCAAACACAGACAGGGAGGCACTGGGCTCTATAGTCATTTCTCTGTGGTGGAAAGAATTGGAACACAACTCCAGAATTTGGCTAAATGCTGTATCACATTAAATAAGAATTAATAAGGAGTCTTACAGGCCCCTTGGGGGCATGTGGCAAGTGGAATATTCCTAATAGGTTTAATTGGAGTTGGTAACAGGAGACACTGGTAGTGTGGGAGCAAGGCAGTTTGAGTGTGACCTGGTGGTCAGGAGGAACAGATACTGGGAAGCCCCTCCCTCCTCAGTGGGTGTGGCTCAGTCTGGCTGGTCTTCCCTCTGAGCCTAGATTTCTTCATCTTTCATGGCAGCGTAATAACAGCTTTTTCTTTCCCAGCTGTTGCTATGGATGGAAGTGGCGCACATTGTAAACATCTTACCATACGCTGCTAAGAACACAGTGGGCCTGAGATAAATTATGGCTGTCACTATAACTGGTCCGGCATTATTACTACCGACAAGGATCACCTGGTTAACAGGAGTCAGAGCTGGAATTTCAATGCGTTTTGCCACTTCCTCAGCCTGTGGTTTTTCTTTGACTGTAAACAAAACCAGCATCCAAGCCTCTCACCGTGCATGCACGGATGAGGGCAAGGGTGGGCAGGTTAGGAAAAGAGTTAGCATGAGCAAAAATCAAACCTTCCTCCCAGCTGCAATAAAATGCTGGAGGTAAGATGTTGCAGCCACCCCCTTCTAGCTGGAATTTTAGCTTGTGCAGGTCTTGGGCACTCTGTCACAGCTCCTGTGAGTTCACAGGTGCATCTGCCCTGTTTTGTGCAGAAATCAGGTTCCTTGTCGTCATCAGCTGTCTCTGGATTTCATAATCTCTCTGGCCCTGCTTCCACGGTGATCTCTGGGCCTCAGGAGGAGGGATGGGATACAGATGTCCCACTTCAGGCTGAGCTCTCCCCAGTCTCTTATCCTCTGAATAAGTTGTGCCTCTCCGTGTTGATTTCCATCTGCTGTAGATAGATGCAGTTCTGATCAGTGCTGAGAGATGCGCTGATCTCTGGGTATAAGGATAAATCAGCAGGAGTGGGTTTAATGCCATGCCCATTTAACAAGGTAATTAGTAGTAGGTTTTCCCCGAGGGCTTGTGACCTGTTTAGTCACATGTCCTTGGCTCTATAATGGCATTAGGTATGGGTTCCATCTTGTGGAGCAGAACTTAAATACAATCAGAAAGTGGTTTTTTTTTTTGATACAAGCTATGGAAATGGTGCCAAAAGACCTTCTTCCTTTCACCCCAAGACTTGAGTAATGGTGACACATGACATCCTAGGAAGGAGATTGCAACTGATTCTTCTTCAACCAGTCAGACCTGTGGATGTTTTAAAAAGCAGTCTCAGGGTTGTAGCCATTTGAGGGCTAATGATGCAGAATTAGAACTCAGAATCAAACTGAACTGTCCAAGTTTGCATCCTGTATACTCCTCTTATTGAGGGCACAACATTGAGCAAGCAGCTTAACATGCCTGTGCCTCAGTTTCCTCTTCTGTGTGTGGGGGTGATTATAGTACCTTCCTCAGAGGGTTGCTCAAAGAATTAAATGTATTTACTGCTGTTGAGCTCTCAGAAGACTGCTGGGCAAGAACCAAGTGCTGTGCAAGGGTAGTGATCATAAAATAACAATCTCCAAAAATGAAAAAGTAATGTAATAGATTTAAATCATATAGGGCCTGTGTTATTCATTCTCAAACAAAATGTTATTAAAAGTTTAAAGCATTGTCAATGGCCCCGAGAGCATGTTGTCCCTTGGTGCTTTGGACGGGATGTTCTGGCTCCCTGGGAAAATAGAACTTGCTGCTTGGGAAGCCGCTCTCATTAATTTTAATACAGATGCAACTAACTTCTCTCACAAAATGTGAGACATAGCTTTTAATTTGCTCTTCTGGCTCCTGCATGACTGAGGTGACATGCTGGAAAATACATCAATTAGGTTCATTTCCCAGGAAGAAATAGCAAACCTCTGCTAACCAGGTCAGTGTGGAAGGAGTGCAGGCATTGAAGGTGACCTCAAAGACCACGGTGCTTAATGGCAGCTGTAGGAGGAAGCTGGGAACTCCTTGGTCCCAACCACAGGCTTTTTTGCTCAGAGATGGCTGGGGAATCCCAAAAGTGTCCCAGCAAGAAGAACGTGGTTCTAGCTTCGGGGAGGGTTTGGTATCTGTTGTAGACTGTGGTTTTCTGACCAAAATGGCCACTACTTTCATCAGATCAGCAGTTCCCTCTTGAAAGAGTTCCATCACTTAACCTTCCTTTCAGTTCTTTCTGAAGCTTTAAACCAAATTTCAAACAGTATTCTATTCCAAATAACACCATATAGGTCTGACAAAGAATGACTGTTTGGCTCAGGTGAAATACAATTACAGCCTGTAAAACATTAATGATAATTGCATAATCATAACTAATACTCAGACAGTGTTAAATTTGCTGATTGCCTCAAAATGTACTTTATTATAGCCATTTTGTTTAAATTAGGATGAAAAACTCTAAAGAAAAAGAAAGTCCTCCTACTTTCTTTAACTGGTGAGGCAGTTACCTATAAGCTGTGAATGTTGCCTTCCCTCATTTCCTCTTGATATTTACTCAATGGAAACCTGACTTGGGACTGGAGAGAGAGCTCAGCAATTAAGGACATTTGCTGCTCTTTCAGAGGACTTGTGTTGAGTTCCCAGCACCCATGTCAAATGGCTCACAATCTCCTGTAACTCCATCTCTGGATGATCTAACCTCCTCTTCTGCCCTCTGCAGGTATTGCGCTCACCAAAATAGAATAAAAAGAGGACAAAAACCTGCTTTGTCTATCTAATGTTAGCTTTCACATCTGGAATTGGCTCTTTGCAGCCCAGAAGTGTATTGAACTCCCTAGTTTGTAGAGGAAATTCTCTGCTACTTCATAGGTGGTTCCGGAAACTTAGTTGGGTTTAGTTCTGTATTTTAGGCAAGGTGACTTTATTGGCTGTGCTGTCCTTCCTGTTTGATTTCTCCTGCAAGCAGAAATTTGGGTTTGTTCCGTGAGGGTCTCATTGGCATCTAATTCTAGCAGGCTCATGTGTTTGAACCCTTGATTCCCCAGCTGGTGATGCTGTTTTGACAGATTGTATATTGTTTGGGACAGGGTGTCTGACTGCTACTCAGGGCAGCCTTTGAATGTTATAGCCTGTCCCTGCTTCAGATTACACCGTTCTGTGTCTTCTGACTCACCAAAAATGTGAACCATTCACACAGTGAGCTCCTATCTCTATAGACAAGGCTGTCAGCCTCCATGTCTTCCCATGATGATGGACTAATTCTCCTGAAACCGAGCTGGAACAGACCTCAGTTCCTTTATGTTGTTCCTGTTAGCCATTCTGTCACAATTAAGAACTAACATAGATGATAAAATTTAATCATAAAAACTACGTGTGGGGGACCACTCAAACAGCTGTGACATCATCAAATTATAGCACTGAGGCATTCAAAATATAGGCCTCGTGAGACGGCTTAGTAGGTAAAAAGCGCTGACTGCCAATCTGACGACCCGAGTTCAATCCTCAGGACTCACTTGGTAGAGGAATTGATCAGCTTCCCTCAAGGTGTCCTCTGACCTCCATACCTGTGCCATGGCATACACACATCCACACCCCCCCAAATGCACACAAAACAAATAAATAAAAAGGAAACGAAAACAAAAACAGAAAGTCAAGGTTTAAAGCAACTCCATTAAGGTAGGATCACTATCTGTCTATGAACGTGCACCAAAGTGCATATGAGTTAAATGTACGTATGATGAGATAGTGCTTTGCAATCTAGAGGGTTCTTTAAGAAAATGAAAGGACGTGAGGTACATACTTTGGTTTGGGGAAAATGACCTTTCTGTATGGTTTCCTTCCTGCCTCTCTTCTCTGCACCAGCAGCCAGTCCCCTACTGGGTTCCAATCTGCTCGGAGCGGTCTTTGTTCCTCCATTCTCTGCATCCTAGCGGTTCCTCTCCTTTCCTCTGGCCTGCTGGGAAGGCCCTCCCTGCTCCAGGTGGTCCCTGCTTCTCACAGCAGAACTCAAGGTTCTCTCTTTCTTGGCACCTGGGTTGCTGATCACACCTTTATTTCACAGTGGTAGATAGCTCCTGGGTGAGCTATATAGGGAGGTTAAAATCCTGGCTAATATATAATCAATTGATAATTCGCTGCCAAATGCACTTTAAATAATTTTCTCCCTAAGGACGTTGCTGGTGTTGGGTCCTACTTTCTGGTCTCTCAATCAGGAATGGTAGGGAAGGAACAACTCTCTTAGGATTAACTGCTGCTCTTGATGGATGTTTTGTTTGCTGTGAGACAGTCTTGGCATATTTTTACATATGTGTGTGCTGTGGATGAAGACCTTTGAAATTGATCTGTAAATGATGCCTGGACAACCTGCCAGAGTTTGATGGGAATTTCCCAGTAAAAACTTATGACCCTCAACCCAGAAACAGTTCAGCATCATCAGAGACAAGGACATTGCTAAATTTCTCCTTTCCAGGGCCTAGGGAGATGGCTCAGTGGTTAAGAGCACTTTTAAGGCTGCTTTTGGAGAGGCCCTGGGTTCAATTCCCAGCCACCTGATGGTTCATAACTGTCTGTAACTCCAGTTCAAGGGGAGCCAATGTTCTCTCCTGGCCTTCTCACACACTGAGAACACACGGTGCACATACATGCATGCAAGCAATGCATTCATTCACCCTAAAAATTAAAAAATATTTTTTCTCATCTTATAAACTGTTTTTTTTGTCACAATTTTCTTTCTGTGTGGCAGAGGTTAAGCCTCTACCTTTTTTCACTTTCTTAGAATCAATTGTGGAGGTTGACACATATGAACGATATTATCTGACACATCAGCACTGCAACATGGCTTGGATGGCTCTGCAGCCCCAGGATCATCAGGAACGCTGAAAGGTAAATAGGCGTTTCCTGCTTGAAGTTGACAGCTTTAGCCCACGTACCTCACAGAATCAAGGCTGTGCCAGATACTTGTGCTCCTGTCTGCTTTTTTAGTTTTACAATAAATGAATAAATAAATACAGAAATAAATAATAAATGATCGGGCGGATGGTTTAGTAGCTAAGAACATGCACTGCTTTTTTGGAGGACCAGCATTTGGTTCCCAGCACCCACATCAAGTGTGCACAACCTCCTATAAACCCAGCTCTAGGCTTCCTCTGCCTTCCTTGTTCAGCTTTACTCAAGTGCACATACTCCCACATGGACACTCTCGTTATACAGAGTCAACAAGTTATACTTTACATATTTAGGAATAAATGTGCATATATATACATATATAAGTATCTAACAATCAATGAAAAAAAAAGAGACCATGAATTTGAAAAAGAGCAAAGAGGGTTATATAGGAGGAAAGGGAAGGGGGAAATTATGTAATTATAATTTCAAAAAAAACCCAAAAGTTACTTTTTAAAGATTTATATATTTATTTTATGTAAATGAGTGCTCTCTCTGCATGTATTCTTTTATACCAGAAGAGGGCGTCACAAACATAGATGTTAGTGGGCCACCATGTGGTTGCTGGGAATTGAACTCAGGACCTCTGGCGCTCTTAACCACCAAGTCATCTCTCCATACCCAAGAAGTTATTTTTTAAATACATAATTTTTAGAAATAAAAGTAAATCTAAAAAATAAAGTTAAACAAATAACTCGCGATGGATGGTATTAGGAGTCTTGTAGCTAGTTATATGCAGTGTGGTCTGGCTATTTGCTGGGGAGTCAGTGAGGTGCCTTCACTATGTAGCCCTCTCATGAATGAATCCTACTCTCCCCACCCCAGGGGCTCCTGGGCTTGATGGCTGTTTGAGTTGCCACACAATTTAAACAGCAACAGGGCACTTACTGGACAGGACAAAGATGATGGCTCCCTCATCTTGAAAGATCTTTGTCACTGAGCTGACAAGACTGTTTGCTCTGATCCTCCTTCCACTCACTGGGCACTGACTTGTGTGCTGTAGCAGCCTGCCTTCCATTCAGAATTGAGCTCCAGTCTCCTCCCTTAACCACATCCCATTGATTTTCCATGTCAGTCATTTGACATTCTTGGGACTTGGGCATGAGTCCTTGTGTCCATACTCTACCCGCATATCTGTGCTTAATTAATTGTCAACATGACACAACCTAGGATAGCCTGGGGAGAGAGTCTCAATGGGGATAGGAGTGTCTAGATCAGGTTGACCTGTGCGCATGACTGTGGAGCACTCTCTTGATTGTTCATTGATTTGGAAGGACCTAGTCTTAGAGTGGGGAACACCATTCCCACATTTTGAGTCCTGGACTTTTAAGAGTGGAGGCAGTTAACCAAGCACCAGCTGTGCACCCAATACCCTGTCCCTGGTTTTGGATGCAATAGAAGCAGATCCCTGAAGCTCCTGATGCTTTGCCTTCCCCACTCTGAGGAACTCCAACCTGGAGCCTGAGCTAAAACCAGCCCTCTCTCCCTTACGTTGCTTTTTGTCAGGGTATTTTTTTTTTATCACGATAACAGATTGAAACTAGAGCAGTGCCCAACCCACAAAAAAATTTTACTGGATTTTTTTTAAAGACATACTTGGAACCATAGTAACTTCAGAAAACCTCTACTGACTGACCTCTCCCATCCTCACCACCATTTTCCCTCATCACTGTCTATGACAAAGTCTACAAGACTCCCCCTCCATCCCTCCTTCCCTCTTTCCCTCCTCCCAGTCATTCTCTCCTTGCTCTTGCTTCAATCACTTCAGAATATTGCTATAGATCAATACTATGCATATTAACTGTATTGCCCTAATTTTATAAGTACCTCAAAGGTCAACAATTGGAATGGACAGTGAAAGTCAAGCTTCAGATGCAAGGCTAGAGGCCCATTTCGGAGTTCACCTGACAGCTCTCCAGGCTCAATTCCCTCCTAACATCCAAGCTCAATGGACATCAGCCACACTGGTCTCGATGGAACCAAAACACTCTGGCTGTAATCTCACCCCAGGACCTCCATGCATACTGTTCCCTCTGCCTTGATTCCTGGAGAGCCCTCTAGGCCCACTCACAGCCTCACAGCCTTCAAAACCCTCCCGCTGTCTTGATATTCTGAGGTCGTCCCTGACCCAAACTGGGCAGATTATCAACACTGTTTCTTATTTACCCACTCGGTCCTAGTTACCCTTCAAGGCAAGCCCTGTAATTTGATGTCTTTGTACTGAATTAACTCCTGGTTATTTACAAGATGCTAGGACACAAAGTACATGAAGGAAATTCCTGAATGAAAGGACCCATCTCTCTAGAGAGGCTTGGAGACAGCTGCTGCATGAGTTCTAATTGGTCCAAATTAAAAAAAAAAAACAAAAACAAAACTTGGAGCCAGATACTGGGGCAAATGATAAAAGATCTGAAAGAGAAAGGACAAGCCACAGTCAACTTTTACCTTACTAACTCCTCAAGTAGCTGTCTCCTCTTGCCTTATATTGTCCTCTCCGCCCAGTCACATCAATTCCTGCCTCTCTGTGTAGACCTCCAGACCTCATGTTTAACTTGTGGCTAGCTCTGCCCTCTGATCTTCAGGCAAGCTTTATTTGTTAGAGTACAAGCAAGATATTATCACATTTCCCTTTTTAGGTCTAAAAAAAATGTTATAATATAAGGAAAACTATATACAATAAGTACAATGACTATATACAATATATATAGGCAATAAATGCATCAACAATATCTAGTCCATTAGCAACTGACAAATTCAGAGAAAGTACTCCATATCTATTCTATCTTGATTAGTCCAAAAGGTTGTACTAATTCACTTTCGATTCTAACTTGCATTATCGAAACTTTTAATGTCTCTCAACCTTATACACTTTACACCTCTTTAGTGAATTTCTTTTCCAAATCTGATAACAAGGAAAACTATAACTATAAAGTCTTCAACTCCATCAGAGACCCAAAAAGGTAATAATATTACCAGAAGTGCAAGCAAGCGACTTCCAAAAAATGTGAGAAATAACAGAAACAGCTGTCTGCCTGGACGGTCATTCAAGGTTCCTCTGCAATGTTGGGGCATCCATCTTCAGCCTACAGGCCTAGCATATCTGATGGACTTTTCTGTGAAGCAGGATATTCTGAAGAGCTGTCCTGTATTGTCTTGGGAAAGTTCAGCAGTCCTTTCTTTTGTGTCTTCCTTGTCCAATTTGAACAGCATATTGTCAACAGTCAAGACAAGAGCACTTTCTTGCCCAGTGGCTAACTTTTGCCACAAAGAAACTAAACTGCATGTGCAGTTTCTTCAGTGCCCACAATCTTCTCTGAGGTAGATTGGTGCAGCCAGGAGCAGATTTTTCTCATTGTCATAAAAAAAAGAAAAGAATCTATGTCATTAAAACTTCTTAAATTCCATAGTCTGTAGATCTCTGAAGTGTTTGAAGATGACCTGTCTATCTAAAATATATTTGTTTGACCTTGAAAACATACCTAATATTACTACAAGTTTGACTGTAATGACTAACAACTAACTTGCATTTCTTTATATCCTAATTAGTTGGCAATAATAACTTTCAAGGACTATAAATTAGCTTTACATTTTTAAATGAGCTGTATAGGTAAAATACCTTGAACAAGATTAGAAATGTATGTACAGTATGTTCTAACAAAATTAATCACAAAATTGTATCAATATACAAAGATCCATATCAATGTAAAATATTTAAAACTGGTAGTTGCTTTTTTGGTTTAAAAGTAGATTCAATAATCTATTTTTTATCCTATTTCTATATCTCTCCTTTTTTCTTTTCAGAGTAGATGCAATAATCTACTTTTATATCCTATCATATTTATATCCCCCTTTTTCTTTCTTTTTTTCAAAACAAGAACCCTTAATCTAATCTCTTTTTTTTAATTTTTACTGACCATTACCAATAACAACTTCTAACCAATCACCTAAACTATGACAAACATCCAGTAATCCCTTGAACAACAAAAATCCACCCATTCCACTTCTTGAGAATATAGGTAACAGTATCATGTTCTTAAATTTACTTCCTGCTGTCTGGGGGTGATGGCGTCTTTAGGGGACCTGAAAAGAAAAATATTGTATTATTTGTCAAGTCCTGGGAGAGGTAGCTTTATCATTTATTGTCCGGTCTCTACACAATGGCAAAGTAAAAGGCATGTCTCAAGTACTGGCTAGAGTAGTCTATGATATAGCCACCTCAAAATTGTCCTGAGCAGTTTGTAGGCCAAAGCAGATCTTTAGATGATGTTTGTCAGCTTAGTGGCATTTTCATAGTCCTAGTGTCATCGTCATTGTGGGGTCTCATCATTCTTTTGGAGACATCAAAGGTTGCTGTAGACATGGTCATGACTCCCTGTAGAAAACTCAAACATTTTAAATGTCATACGCAGCAGATCTCAAGGAAGTTAAAGAATCAATACTTGTTAAGTATATCCAGAGTACAAAAACCTAATTCCTAGTTACCTGATAGAGACTCAAACCCAAAATCATGTACAGGAAGCTAGACAAAGCCTTTTTCTAGAATTAGTTAGTACTCTATATGACCATTAATATTACGACAAAAATTTAATATATATATTAATCTAATACATTTTGATAATATCTATATCATAAGTAAAGCTTTAAGAATCAAAAACCCAATGAATTATGAGATTAGTGGCAATAAAATAGTACCTTAATTTTGGGTTTTTTTTCTGTTTCATATTAGGAAGCTCTTCAGACATGAGACAGAGATTTTGGATTTTACTTTAACAAACATGCTTGGGTTTAGAGACTGAGAGAACCAACTCCAAAGTCAGCTTTAATCTTTTAAAAAATTTTATTGATTTTATTGAACTATACATTTTTCTCTGCTCCCCTCCCTACCTCTCCCCTCTCCTTCAACCATCTTCCAAGGTCCCCATGCTCCCAATTTACTAAGGAGATCTTGTCTTTTTCTACTTCCCAAGTACATTAGATCTATGTATGTCTCTCCTAGGGTCTAGGTCTCATTGTGGTCTAGGTTTTCTGGGATTGTGATTTGTAGGCTGGTTTTCTTGGCTTTATGTTTAAGAACCAGTTATGAGTGAGTACATGTCATAATTGTCTTTCTGGGTCTGGGTTACCTCACTCAAAATGATGTTTTCTAGCTCCATACATTTGCCTGCAAAATTCAAGATGTCATTATTTTTTCTGCTATGTAGTACTCCATTGTGTAAATGTATCACATTTTCTTTATCCATTTTTCAGTCAAGGGGCATTTATGTTGTTTCCAGGTTCTGGCTATGACAAACAATGCTGCTATGAACATAGTTGAGCAGCACAGGAGACCACTTCCTAAATATAACCCCAGTAGCACAGACACTGAGAGAAACAATTAATGGGACCTCCTGAAACTGAAAAGCTTCTGTAAAGCAAAGGAAACTGTCAACAAGACAAAACAACTGCCTACCTACAGAATGGGAAAAGATCTTCACCAATCCCACATCAGACAGAGGTCTGATCTCAAGAAATTGGTCATCAAAAGAACAAATAATCCGATAAAAAAAATGGAGTACAGACCTAAACAGAGAACTATTAACAGAGGAATCTAAAATGGCTAAAAGACACTGAAGGAAATACTCACCATCTTTAGTCATCAGAGAAATGCAAATCAAAACAACTTTGAGATTCCATCTTATACCTGTAAGAATGGCCAAAATCAAAAACGCTGATGAAAACTTATGCTGGAGAGGATGTGGAGTAAAGGGAGCACTTATGCATTGCTTCTGGGAGTGCAAGCTGGTATAGTCTCTTTGGATGTCAGTGTGGCGATTTCTCAGAAAATTAGGAAACAACCTTCCTCAAGATCCAGTAATACCACATTTGGGTATATATCCAAAGAATGATCAATCATGCCACAAGGACATATGCCAGCTTTAATTTTTAACTGGACTAACACAACAAATGATCATTAGTATTGTTTGTCTGTAGGGAACAACAAAAACAAACTTTTGGAAAGATTTATGAAACTTTATTTCATTGGAAATGTGATATACCAATAGGCCAATTTACTCTTTTTCTTGGGACATTTTTTCTAGAATATTTGTCCATTTTCTTCAAATGTCTCATTTGTCCAGTGGTCTTCAGATTCCTTGGCTGAAAGCTTTTATTCTTCTGAAAAGACAGAAACAAAAACCTTCCCCAACCCTAATTTGGGGAGGTTCACTTTTGGCAAATTATATCTGATCAAATGAAAAGCATTTGCTAAGCCGACAGCTAACATCAAATTAAACGGAGAGAAACTCAAAGCGATTCCACTAAAATCAGGAACAAGACAAGGCTGTCCACTGTTGCCATATCTCTTTAATATAGTGCTTGAAGTCCTAGCAATAGCTATAAGACAAAATAAGGAGATCATGGGGATTCGAATTGGAAAGGAAGAAGCCAAACTTTCATTATTTGCAGATGATATGATAGTGTACATAAGTGACCCCAAAAACTCTACCAAAGAACTTCTACAGCTGATAAATACCTTCAGTGAAGTGGCAGGATACAAAATCAACTCAAAAAAATCAGTAGCCCTCCTATACACAAAGGATAAAGAAACAGAGAGGGAAATCAGAGAAACATCACCTTTCACAATAGCCACAAATAGCGTAAAGTATCTTGGGGTAACACTAACCAAGGAAGTGAAAGATTTATTTGACAAGAACTTTAAGACCTTGAAGAAAGAAATAGAAGAGGATACCAGAAAATGGAAGGATCTCCCATGCTCCTGGATTGGTAGGATCAATATAGTAAAACTGGCAATTCTACCAAAGGCAATCTATAGATTCAATGCAATCCCCATCAAAATCCCAACAAAATTCTTCATAGACCTTGAGAGAACAATAACTAACTTTATATGGGAAAACAAAAAGCCCAAGATAGCCAAAACAATCCTATACAATAAAGGAACTGCCGGAGATATTACCATCCCTGACTTCAAACTCTATTACAGAGCTACAGTAATGAAAACAGCTTGGTATTGGCATAAAAACAGAGACATTGACCAATGGAATTGAATCGAAGACCCGGATATTAATCCACAAACCTATGCACACCTCATATTTGACAAAGAGGCTAAAATTGTACAATGGAAGAATGAAAGCATCTTCAACAAATGATGCTGGCATAACTGGATATCAACCTGTAGGAGAATGATAGACCCTTATCTATCACCATGCACAAAACTCAAGTCCAAATGGATTAAAGACCTCAACATAAATCCGACCACACTGAACCTGATAGAAGAGAAAGTGGGAAGTAGCCTGCAATACGTGGGCACCAGAGACCACTTCTTGTGTAAAACCCCAAGGGCACAGACAATAAGAGCAACAATGAACAAATGGGACCTCCTGAAACTGAGAAGCTTCTGTAAAGCAAAAGACACAGTCATTAAGACAAAAAGGGATCCTACTGAATGGGAGAAGATCTTCACCAACCCCACATCAGACAAAGGTCTGATCTCCAAAATATATAAAGAACTCAAGAAACTAGACGTTAAAATTCTAAATACCCCAATTAAAAAATGGGGTAAGGATCGGAATAGAGAATTCTCAACAGAAGAAGTTCAAATGGCCAAAAGATACTTAAGGTCATGTTCAACTTCCTTAGCCATCAGGGAAATGCAAATCAAAACAACGTTGAGATACCATCTTACACCTGTCAGAATGGCCAAAATCAAAAACACCAACGATTGCCTATGCTGAAGAGGATGTGGAGTAAGGGGAACTCTCATCCATTGCTGGTGGGAATGCAAACTTGTGCAACCTCTTTGGAAATCAGTGTGGCGGTTTCTCAGGAAATTGGGAATCAACCTACCTCAGGATCCTGCAATACCACTCTTGGGAATATACCCAAGAGAAGTCCAATCATACTATAAAAGCATTTGTGCAACTATGTTCATAATAGCATTGTTTGTAATAGCCAGAACCTGTAAACAACCTAGGTGCCCCTCAATGGAAGAATGGATCAAGAAAGTGTGGATTATATACTCATTAGAATACTACTTAGTGGTAAAAAACAATGACATCTTGAATTTTGCATGGAAACGGATGGAAATAGAAAACACTATCCTGAGTGAGGTAACCCAAACCCAGAAAGATGATTATGGTATGTGCTCACTCATTAGTGGACCCTAGCCATAAAACAAAGGACACTAAGCTTTTAGCTCACAAGCCCAGAGAAGCCAAATAGCAAGGTGAACCCAAAGAAAGAATATAAAGATTCTCCTGGAAGTTGGAAGCAAACATGATCATCAGGCAAAAGTTGGAAGCATGGGGGCAGGGATAGAGGTGGGGGTAGGGGGGTAGGGGAAGGGGAGAGGGGGAAGGAGAAGGGAGAAGGACTGGGGAGAGCTTGGGGGAGTGGGAGGGTGAAGATGGAGGAAAGGTGGATATTGGAGAAGGGAATAAGATACCTACATTAAGGGAGTCATTTTAGGACTGGCAAGATACTTGGCCCTGTAGGGGATCCCAGGTGTCCATGGGGATGTCCCCAGCTAGGTGTTTGGGCAGCAGAGGAGAGGGTGCTGGAACTGGCCTTGTCCCAGAGTCACATTGATGAATATCTTGATCACCACTATAGAAATTTTGTCTGATGGATGGAGGTAGAGACAGAGACCCACATTCACATCAGAGCAATGGACTGAGCTCCCAAGGTCTAGTCTAAGGGCAGAAGGTGGGAGAAGAGGAGCAAGGAAGTTAGGACCCTGAGAGGCTGGTCCACCTACTGAGACAGTGTGCCTGAACTAATGGGAGCGCACCAAATCCAGCTGGACTGGGACTGAACAAGCATGTGATCAAACCGGACTCTCTGAATGTGGCAGCCAATGGGGGAAGACCGAGAAGCCATCAACAATGACACTGGGACCTATCTCTTCTGCATGTATTATCTTTTTGGGAACCTAGGCCGGGATGGAGGGGGGAGGGCCTTGAACTTCCAACAGGGCAGGGCACCATGCCCTCTTTTAAGGAAGAAGGGGGAGGGAGGAGGGGGAGGGAGAGCGGGAGGGGACTGGGAGAAGGGGAAGAAATGTAAGAATTTTATTTTATTTTTTGAATGGAAAAAAATAAAAGAATACCTACAAAAAAAAGCATTTGCTAGCTTTATAGGTTAGTTTAGATTGAACAACCATGCTGTTTGATAAACTGTCGTCTCTTTTAATTAAGAGGTTTCACTGGTTGAAATTGAACCTTCATCAATTTGGATGGTATCCATAGATTTTTCTTCTCCTGTGGAAGCAAAAGCAAAACCCCTTCCCCAACATAACACATCTTGTTACCATTCTAAGGTCAACATATCTTTAAAGTCTACCAGCTGATTTAATTTCATAGTTTTTTCTATTATCCAGTGTCCCTCCACAGCTGTCGTTCCTTTCTCATTAGCATTTAGAAAATTCAAAGTTAATAAAGCATTGTGCAATCTATTTTGGGGGGTATTTATCATTCTTTTCAGTTTATTTAACATATCCTGTAGAGTTCAATTTGATCTTTTCATAACTGCCTGGCCTGTAAGATTGTGTGGATAACCTGTAATATGTTTTATATTATAAAAAGCAGAGAAACTGTTTCATTTTACTAGAAACATATGCTGGAGCATTGTCTGTCTTAATTTATTTTTTAATTTTTAATTGTTTTTATTGAGCTATGTATTTTTCCACTCCCCTTCTTTCCTCTCCCCTCTTCTATCCTCTCCCATGGTTCCCATGCTCCCAGTTTATTCAGAAGATCTTGTCTTTTTCTACATCCCATGTTGATTAGATCCATATATGTTTCTTCTAGGGTCCTCATAGGTTCCCTGGGATTTTGAATTGTAGGCTGGTTTCCCTTGCTTTATGTCTAAAAGGCACTTATGAATGAGTACATATGATATGTCTTTTTGGGTCTGGGTCACCTCACCCAATATGTTGTTTTCTAGATCTATCCATTTGTATACATATTTTGATGCCATTATTTTTTTCTGCTGTGTACTACTCCATTGTGTAAATGTACCACATTTTTCTCATCAATTTTTTCATCGAGGGTTGTTTCTAGGTAGGTTCTGACTATGACAAACGATGCTGCTATGAACATAGTTGAGAACATGTACGATTGAGCATCCTTTGGATATATACCCAAAAGTGTTGTTGCTGGGTCTTGATGTAGGTTGTTTCCTAATTTTCTGAGAGATCACCACACTGATATGCAAAGGGACTGTACAAGTTTCCACTTTCACCAGCAATGGAGGAGTGTTTCCTTTACCCCATATCCTGTCCAGCATAAGTTGTCATCAGTGATTTTGATCTTGGCCATTCTTATAGGTGTAAGATAGAATCTCAGAGTTATTTTGATTTGCATTTCTATGATGGCTGAGGGTGCTGAGCATTATTTAAATGTCTTTCAGCCATTTTAGATTCCTCTATTGAGAGTTCTCTGTTTAGGTCTGTACCCCATTTTTTATTGGATTATTTGTTCTTTTGATAGTCTGTCTTAATTTATACAGGTATACCCATGACGGCCATGACTTTTTAGCAAATGTATGACTGTCAGTCATTCTTTTCAGAACTCAAATCAATCGCCCATTTATATTCTGAATAGGTAACAACGGTGTATATACATATTTTAATTTTCCAAATTCTACAAAATAAAACACAGTGATCTGTGAAATTTCAGTCCTTTGAATATCCTTTGGGTTACTTCCTGCAGGTAGTGGTGTTTGGTTGTATATAGAACAAGTAGGCCATTTTCTTATAATTTTATTGACTTGTTGCCAAGTGATGGAAAAAATCTTTTTTCAAACCTTTGCTATTGACATGATTTTTTTCTGAAATTCTGAGCCCTCCAGCACATTTCCAATGAATATTTGATCAATTTCTTCATTATCTTGTGCTAGCTCAGTCAGTAAAGTATGAAACTCTTAATCTCAGGGTCATGGGTTCAAGCCCCACATTGGGCACCAATTGTCGCAAAAGTTCTAATTGATCTTAATAATATAAACTTGAAGTCAGATATTGGTGCAAATGATGAAAGACCTAAGAGAGGAAGGAGCAAGCCACAGCCAACTCTTACCTTAGTGACTTGTCAGCCAAAAAAAAGGACTGAGTGCCTGTCTCCTACCCCCCTTATATTTCTCTCTCTGCCCAACCATATCACTTCCTGTCTGTTTGTACAGACCCTCCAGACCTCTATGTTTAAATAGTTGATAGCTCCACCCTCTGATCTTCAGGCAAGCTTTATTTGTTAGAATACAAACAAGATATCATCACAGACAACAATTGGTTAAGCAGTTTAGGTGACTACTTCTCAACTGATTAAAAAGCTTGAGTGGATACTTCCCAAACAACATTTTTTGTCACATTTATTTGTTGGGGATGACTTACATTGCTTGGATCAGAAAAAAAAAAGGACTGCAGAAAACAGGGTTACACAACCATTGTTAATGCATCTGAGTCTTCTTTAGCTGACTTTCAAGGAAGGCAAGGGGAGTTCATTTAAACTGAAAACACATTTGAATAGCAAGAGGAAACTTAGGGAAGGAGGGGAAATCACAGAACCTCTCAGTGCAAAAAAGTAATTGGGGAAATGGTTTATAGGGTTGAGCAGTTTCTTCAAGGTGATACAGCTAGAATAGTCAATTAGAACCATTTCTTACAATACAGCTGGAGACAAAACCCTGGAAAAATGGATTCTATTACTACTCACAAATAACAGATGGTCCACACACAGTAAAATAGTTGAGAACCAAAGCCAGTGTACTTCCTGTTCTGTGCTAAACAGCCTTGAGACAGGGGCACATTTTCTTGTTCCCTTTATTAAATAATACTCAGAACAAGCTCAATTTATCTGCTTGCTCCAGAGAATGCAGAAGTAAAATTCGAAGGGGAACCAAAGCAGCTTGCTTATGGTGATTTATGTCTTTCACCTTGAGCTCCGCAGGTTGCTTGCAGCTTTGGATCCACGAATCCAAATCATCACCTTTCTGCTTTGCACATCCCCCCTGACCCTGGCCATGTATCAGACCACATCACTTTAGGGGATATCATGTTGGATCCGGAGATGAAGCTATGCGCTGTGCATTGCACTGACTTTATAGGCTTAGCTGATCAGCACTTCATGAAAGCCCCTCTCATGTTTGCTTCTGACACACAGGCTCACAGGCGCTGGAGTGGGAAGCATAGGTCCATGATTTTAATTCATGCTGTTTCTTCATACAACCTTTCTCAGTGTTACAGGATGTTTGGCTTGCACCTACTTTTCTCAGACAAATCTCTAAAAGATATTTGTGAATGGACAGCAATTTCTTTCTCTGGATTACGGGCTTTAAAACACCTGGAATTGGGAGCAGAGACCTCTGAGGGACCAGGTATGAGTCAGGGGCCTCCGAGGGAGCAGGCCTGAGCCAACAACCTTTGCTGGAGCAGGCTCAAGTCAGCTACCCCAGTGGGAGC
Organism: Ondatra zibethicus; assembly: GCA_004026605.1. Taxonomy (NCBI): domain Eukaryota; kingdom Metazoa; phylum Chordata; class Mammalia; order Rodentia; family Cricetidae; genus Ondatra; species Ondatra zibethicus. The sequence continues at coordinate 69,548 of PVIU01006924.1, read as the reverse complement.
AGCTCCAAGCTAGCAACATCCATGGGAGCAGACCCAAAGGACCCTAGTATTGTAGAGTGACTCCTGGGAGCACTGGGAGACTTCCAGGAACACAGAGTGACCTCCAGGGTAACAGGAACTGTGGCTCTGTCTGCACCATCTGAGCAACCATCTGAGCCTTGTATCCACTGGTACCTGGAAGACTGATTACCAGAGACATGGCCCCAACTACACCAATCAGAGGAAAAGATAGGTAGATAAGGTAAGAACACACTCAACACCACAAAGAGCAACACAACACCAATAAAAACTAGTAACCCTACAACATCAAGACTTGAACAACCAAATACATTTGATGAAGATGAAAATGACCTAAAAATAACTTTAGGAGAATGTTTGAGGCCCTTAAAGAAAAAATGAAAAGTACCCTCAAAGAAATGGAGGAAAGACAAACAAAAAATTGGAAGACATCAACAAATCCCTTAAAGAAAACCAAGAAAAAAGCAATCAAACAGATTGAAGAAACTATTCAAGACATGAAAACTGAAATAGAGACAATAAAGAAAACACAAACAGGGAATTATAGAAATGGAAATTATGAGAAAATGATGAAGAACCACAAATGCAACATAAACAGCAGAATACAAGAGATAGATGACAGAATCTCAAGTGCTGAAGATACAATAGAGGAAATAGACTCATCAGTCAAAGAAAACATTAAGTCTAGCAAAAACTTAACACAAAATATTCAAGAAATATGGGACATCATGAAAAGACCAAACCTAAGAATAATAGGGATAGAAAAAGGAGAAGTACAACTCAAAAGCACAGAAAATATATTCAACAAAATCATAGAAGAAAACTTTCCCAACCTAAAGTAAGATACGCATATGAAGATACAAAAAGCTTATAGAACATCAAATAAACTGGATCAGAAAAAAGTCCCCTTGCCACATAATAATCAAAACACTAAACATACAGAATAAACAAAGAAGATTAAGAGCTGCAAAAGAAAAAGGCCAAGTAACATATAAAGGTAGACCTACCAGAATTACACCTGACTTCTCAATGGAAACAATGGAAACCAGAAGGTCCTGGTCAAGCGTTGTGCAAATACGAGAGACCATGGATGGCAAGCAAGACTACTATGCCCAGAAAAACTATCAATCACCGTAGATGGACAAAACAAAATATTCAATGACAGAACCAGATTTAACCAATACCTAGCCACAAACCCAGCCCTACACAAAGTACTAGAAGGAAAACTCCAACCCAAGGAAGTTGGCTACACAAAAACACAGACAATGGATGATCTCACAGCAGCAAATCCCAAAGAAAGGAAAAACACACACAATAACATCACCACCAACAAAAATTAAAATAACAAGAACTAACAATAACTGGTCATTAATATTCCTGAATATAAACTAACTCAGCACATCTATAAAAAGACACAGGCAAACAGATTGGGTACGAAAGCAGAATCCATTCTTCTGCTGCATACAAGAAACACACCTCAGCCTCAAAGACAGACACAGCTTTGGGCTGAGAAAAAAATTTCCAATCAAATGGACCTAAAAATTAAGCTGATGTAGCTATCCTAAGATCTAACAAAATAAATTTCAAACTAAAATTAATCAAAAGAGACAAAGAATGACATTTCATATTAGTCACAGGAAAAATCCATCAAGAGGAAATCTCAATACTGAACATCTGTGCCCCAAATGCAAAGGCACCCTCATTTGTAAAAGAAACACTTCTAAAGCTTAAATCACACATTAAACCCCACACACTAATAGTGGGAGACTTCAACAGTCTACTCTCACCACTGGACAGGTCAGTCAGACAAAAAATTAATGGAGAAATAAGGGAACTAACAGATGTTATGACTCAACTGGACTTAACAGATATCTATAGAACATTCCATCCAAACATAAAAGAATATACCTTATTCTCAGCACCTCATGGAACCTTTTCAAAAATTGACCACATACTCAGTAACAAAACAAACCTCAATAGACAAAAATTTGGAATAACTCCATGTATTTTATCGGATCACCACAGCTTAAAATTAGAATTCAACAGAAACACTAATTCCAGAAAGCCCACAAACACATGAAAATTAAACAATGCTCACCTGAATCATCAATGAGTCAATGAAGAAATTAAAGACTTCCTAAAATTCAATAAAAATGACCACACAACATACCCGAATTTATGGGCCACAATGAAAACAATGTTAGAGGAAGGTTCATAGCACTAAATGCCTACATAAGAAGCTGGAAAAATTCCACACTAGTGAGTTAACAGAACATTTGAAAGCCCTAGAACAAAAAAATCAAACTTACCCAGGAGGACTAGATGTCAGGAAATAAAAAGTCAAATTGAGAGCTGAAATCAACAAAATAGAAACAAAGAAAACAATACAAAGAATCAATGAGACAAGATTGGTTCTTCAAGAAAATCAACAAAATAGACAAACCTTTATCCAAACTAACCAAGAGAAAAAGAGAGGATATCCAACTTAACAAAATCAGAAACAAAAAGGGTGACATAACAACAGACATGGAGGAAATCTTTAGTTCTTTAGACATGGAGAGAATCATTAGTTCAAAAACCTGTACTCCACAAAAATGGAAAATTTAAAGTAAACAGACAATTTTCTGGGTAAATATCACTTAGCAAAACCAAATCAAGACTGGATAAGCAAATTAAATATACTTATAACTGCTAAAGAAATAGAAACAGTCATCAAAAGTCTCCCAACCAAAAAAAAAAAAAAAAAAAACCAAAAACCAAAACTCAGGACCAGATGGTTTCAGCACAGAATTCTACAAGATTTTCAAAGAAGAACTAATACCAATACTTCTCAAATTGTTCCACACAATAGGAACAGAAGGAACATTGTCAAACTCTTTTTTTATAAGGCTACAATTACCCTGATATCCAAACCACACAAAGACATTACTAAGAAAGAGAATTACTAATCTCACTCATGAACATTGATACAAAAATACTCAGTAAAACACTGGCAAACCGAATTCAAGAACACATAAAAAAAATCATCCACCATAATCAAGTTGGCTTCATCCCAGAGATGCAGGGATGGTTCAACATATGAAAATATGTCAATGTAATCCACCATATAAACAAACTAAGAAAAACCCCACATGATCATCCTATTAGATGCTGAAAAAATACAACATTCCTTCATGATGAAGGTCTTGGAGAGAGCAGGGATACAAGGAACATACCTAAAAGTAACAAAAGCAATATAGAGCAATCTAACAGACAACATCAAACTAAATGGAGAGAAACTCAAAGCAATCCCACTAAAATCAGAAACAAGACAAGGCTGTCCACTCTTTCCATATCTATTCCATGTAGCTCTTGAAGTTCTAGCTAGAGCAATAAGACAACAAAAGGAGATCAAGGGGATACAAATCAGAAAAAGAAGAAATCAAACTCACTATTTGCTGATGATATGGTAGTTTACATAAGCAACACCAAAAATTCTACCAAGGAACTTCTACAACTCATAAACACCTTCAATAATGTAGCAGGATACAAGATTAACTAAAAACAAACAAACAAACAAAGAAGCAAAAATAAAACAAACATAGCCCTCCTTTACACAGATGATAAATATGGGCTGAGAAAGAAATCAGAGAAACATCACCCTTCACAATAGCCACAAATAGCATAAAGTATCTTGGAGTAACTCTAAACAAGTGGAAGACCTGTATGACAAGAACTTTAAATCTTTGAAGCAAGAAATTGAAGAAGACACCAGAAAATGAAAAGATTTCCCATGCTCTTGGGAAGGTAGAATTAACATAGTAAAAATGGCAATTCTACCAAAAGCAATCTATAGATTCAATGCAATGCCCGTCAAAATGCCAGCAAAATTCTTCACAGAACTCAAAAGAACAGTACTCAACCTCACATGGAAAAGCAAAAAACCCAGGATAGCCAAAACAATCCTGAACAATGAAGAACCTTCTGGAGGCATCATAATCCCTGACATCAAACTCTCCTACAGAGCTACAGTACTGAAAACAGTCTAGTATTGGCATAAAAACAGACAGGAGGACCAATGGAACCGAATCAGAGACCCAGATTTCAATCCACACATCTACAAATATCTGATTTTTGACAAAAAAGCAAAATATAACAAATGGAAAAAAGAAAGCATATTCAACAAATTGTGCTGGCATAACTGGATATCAACATGTAGAAATGTAAATAGATCCATATCTATTGCCATGCATAAAACTCAAGTCCAAATGGATCAAAGACCTCAATATAAAGCCAACCAAACTTAACCTCAGAGACGAGAAAGCATTGGTGCAGGAAATCACTTCCTAAATAGAACCCCAGTAGCACAGACACTGAAAGAAACGATTAATAAATGGGACCTCCTGAAACTGAGAATCTTCTGTAAAGCAAAGGACACAGTCACCAAGACAAAACGACAGCCTACAGAATGGGAAAAGATCTTCACCAATCCCACATCAGACAGAGGGCTGATCTCCAAAATATACAAAGAACTCAAGAAATTGATCATCAAAAGAATAAATAATCTAGTAAAAAGAAATGGAGAATAGACCTAAACAGAGAACTCTCAATAGAGGAATCTAAAATGGCTGAAAGACACTTAAGGAAATGTTCAACATCCTTAGTCATCAGAGAAATGCAAATCAAAACAACTCTGAGATTCCATCTTACACCTTTAAGAATGGCCAAGATCAAAAACACTGATGACAACTTATGCTGGAGAGGTTGTGGAGAAAAGGGAACACTCCTCCATTGCTGGTGGGAGTGAAAACTGTTACAGTCCCTTTGCATATCAGTGTGGTGATTTCTCAGAAAATTAGGAAACAACCTACCTCAAGACCCAGCAATACCAATTTTGGGTATATGCCCAAAGGATGCCCAGTCATACCTCAAGGACATGTTCTCAACTATGTTTATAGCATCATTGTTTGTCATAACCAGAAACTGGAAACAACCTAAATGCCACTCAACCGAAGAATGGATAAGGAAAATGTGGTACATTTACACAGCAGAAAAAATAATGACAGCTTGAAATTTGCAGGCAAATGAATGGAACTAGAAAACATCATATTGAGTGAGGTAACCCAGACCCAGAAAGACAAATATCATATGTACTCACTCATAAGTGGCTTTTAGACATAAAGCAAAGAAAACCAGCCTACAATTCACATTCCCAGAGAACCTATGAGGACCCTCAGAGAGACATACATTAATCTAATGTACATGGGAAGTAGAAAAAGGCAATATCTCCTGTGTAAATTGGGAGCATGGGGGCCATGGGAGACGGTAAAAGGGGAAGGAAAGAGAGTGGAGAAAAATACATAGCTCAATAAAAGCAATATAAAAACACCTGGGGTTGACATGCTCCCAGTAGAACCTGGAGGGATGAATTAAGATACTCACCACACACAGTTGTAGAAGGAGGGGGGGTTCTTTCCATTTTTAAATCAGTTATACAAAGCATGGATGGAGGAACCAGGCTTTCTTCTGCTGCTGTTTAAGCTAATACATCAGTGAAAAGTTGACTCATGCGGAGGAGAAACCTTAGGTACTGCTTTGTTTGACTGTGGATGATGTGGATTTTGCAAAGCAAAATTATGATTCTTTTTAAAAATAGCATTTGTACAAAGCCTTGAGAAATGAAGGCAATATGTTTTGATAGTATTCATCTTTTCCCTTTACTCCTTCTAAGTCCACCCTCTGTACCTCCACTCCATACCCACCCAACTTTGAGTTTTCTTTTCTTTCTTTCTTTTTTTTTTTTGCCCTTCCTTGAGTCTAATTTGTGTTGTACAATTACTCTTGGGTGTGCAGCCTGCCCTGGAGTGTGGTCACCCTACTAGGGGTCACACAATCAAAGACAACTGACTCTCCTTCTCCCAGCAGAAATCAAATGTCAATAGTTCCTCAGCGAGGGGCTGGACTTGCCCATCTCACACCCCATGCTGGGATTTGTCTGTCTTTGGGTCATGTGAGTGTTTGTAGAATCACTGCAGGTTCATATGTGAAGCTGCCTGCTGTGCCAAGAGAGCAGTTTTCTAGATGTTATCTTTTGCCTATTGTCTCTTGCAATCTTTCTGAGCCCTTTCTTCATGATGCCTGATCCTTGAGGAGAGGGGAACGATTTGTCCATCATATTTAGGGTTGAACATTCCACAGTTTATTATTCTCTCCTTGCTTGCCAGTTTAGGGTGTTAGAATTAATTGTCATCTACTGTAAGAAGTTTCTCTGATGAGAAATGAGAGCTATTTGAATCTATGGGTACAGAGAAAAGCCATTTGGAGTCCTTCTAATGCTATTTCTATTTAATTTCTGCTTAGCAGACTACTAACAGTAAGCTCTCCCTCAAGGACCCATGATCTATCTAGCCACAGGTTTATACAAAATTTTGAAACATAAGAGCCCATGACTTCTAGATAAATGTGGATATCACATTTTAAATAAATGATTACTGGGTGAGAGGATGAACTCTTTGCACTTGGTTATTTAGTCCTCATAAAACCAGATATATCACACAAAGACTCATCAGCAATGCAGCTACACGGATAAAAAGGAGCTGTGCACCATCAATGTCAGGGAAATACACACCCAAACCACAGAAGTCAATGGGAACTGCCCAGAGTGTGTGGACAAGGGACACATTATATGCCATTTGTGATAGTGTAAATCCCTAGAACCTCTATGGGAAACAGAATTGCAGTGATTTCAACAACTAAAAATAGAATGGATGTGACTTATGAAGCAATCCCTCTTCCGGGTGTGGATCCAGAGGAGATGAAATCAATGTGTCAAAGAGACATCCCCATTCCCATGGTGGGTGCAGCAATGTTCATGATAACCAGAAAATATTCTATTTGCCCTTCTGTTGCTGTGATATAACACTCAACCCAAAGAGACTTAGGGCATTAAGGTTTATTTTAGCTTAGAGGTCACAGTCCATCACTGACAGAAGTCAAGGCAGGAACTTGAGTCGGGCCTGCGTGTTATGCCACACAGAGTTACCTCATTTCATAACTAAGCAGTACAACTGGAGCCATAGAGGATGTTGCTTGTTGCACCACAGGTCATCTTATACTCAGCTAGCTTCCTTACACAGTTCAGGAACATCTGCCTAGGGAATGATGCCACCCAGAGTGGGCCGGGTATTCCTGCATCAATGAATAATGAAGACAATCCCTTCGGACATGTCCATACACTAGTTTCCTCTACATGATTCCTGACTAAGACTCTTCCCAGATTAACTCTACATTGCATTAAGTCGACAGTCAAAACTAACCAGAACCTTTCCTAAGAATGAACAACTTATCTCTTCTCGCTATTATACTCTAAACAATACAGTGTGTTGAGCATTTGCTTAGCATTTATATCACATTGGGTATGAAGTCATCCAGAGATGATTGAAGTGCACAGAACGGTGCATACAGCCTGCATGCAAATGCTGCAGCATTTTAAATAGGGACACAAGTACTCACAGACTCTAGTACAATCCAGGGGAGGCTGCTAAACTGGTATATATAGATATGAAGACTATCTACATAAAAGCAGCGAAAGGGAAAATTAGAGCCAATTGTCTGGAACCCATAATAATTGTGTGGGGGGAATGTGAGAGGTGGGTGTATTCATATGGGTGGTGTGTTTCCACGTGTGCATGAGGAGGTCACAGGTCAACCTCAGATGTTTTTTATGTGTGCTCTACCCTGTGTTTTGAGGAAGGGTCTCACACTGGGTCTAGATCATCTTTATTCCTCTTGGCTATCTGGCCAGAAATCCCCAGGGATCTCTCTGCTTCCATCTCCCCAGTGTTGGGATTATAAACATTACCCCTATGCTCTGTTTTATGCGGATTCTGGGGGGCTGGAACTCAGATCTTTTTGCTTGCTTAATGAGCACTTTACTAGAATCATCTCCCCAAAACCTAAATTGCAATAATTCCCCACAATAAAATCCTATATATTAAAATAAAATTTGTTCCTGTCTTGGTATACTCCCAAATAGACTCTTCCTGTTTGTTTCTAGTTTATCCCTAATACATTCCTTTATGCCCAGTTTTTTTACCTTTCCCTTTCAATTTCTTCCTCCCTTCCCTCCATCCTTCCTTCTATCTTCCCTCCTTCAGCTTTAGGGATCATTCTTGGATGTCTTGTTTCCTAAGACACAGTCTTAAACTTTGTTGTGTTTATTTGTTTCCGTACTTACTACCTATTTACCATCTTAAATATAAGATCAATAGGGGCACTGATTGCATTCTATTTTGGTCCATATCAAAAGCACTCAGTTGGCAGAATGAGGCTTCTTGTGCATTTACCATCCAACAGTTGATTTATTGGGCATTTTTCTGCTGAGTGACTGTGGTGCAGATAAAACAAGCCCCGCTCCTTCGGAGGATGGACTCTGATTCTCATGCCAGCCACAATCTCAAGATTTCCACTCAACTGAGGCAGAGGGCATTAGCAATTTTCCATCTCCTTGGCATGCTTAACTCATTCAATATTTTATTATAATAAAAGAAAATATCCAAGCCAAATCTTTCAGAGCTGATGTTGAGAGTCCTCTGTGCTTGAGAGATCAATTCGGGAAGGTGAGGCATTTCCACTCTCTTAGCTCCATTTCCTTAGACACCGCTAAGTCCACTCCTCCTTCTCTATGTAGTTACTATTGACTTCTCATTATAAAATCATAGTTTTGCATTCTTCTCCATTCCCAACACAGTCTCAGCGTAGAATGGCCTTCTCACTAATCTCATCAGTTTGGTGACGCTGATTACATAAAAATTCTCTATCTGCTTATTATCTCATAAAGACAGTTTTAGACAATTACCTTATAATTGTTAGTTTTCATTTAGTCTCTTTTGCACTTTTCACCATCCTTATCATTCAATATAATAAAAAGTTAGCATATCTGACTCTTGTTTTAATTCTTTAGTATTTGCCACCGGTGCCCTCTTGTGCTCTGTAAGTTTTTAATTTTGACTACATTAAAAAAAAAAACTATTTTACAACTGATCTGGGTTTGGGAGGCTGGAACTTGTCTGTTGCAAAACTATTGGCATGCCCACCTGATGGGGACATTGTGGAAAGTGTAAGCTCCAGGGCCTGGGGACACAGGGCTCAGCGAGTAAAGGTGCTCGCTACCAAACCAGATGACATGATTGGATCTCCAGGACCCACATGGTAAGAGAGTTGACTTCTGCAACTTGTTCTCTGACCTCTGACCTTCACACACATGTTGTGATATATGCATGCTCATGTACACATGCTCTCTCTCTCTCTCTCTCTCTCTCTCTCTCTCTCTCACACACACACACACACACACACACACACACGCTGTAGCTTAAAAAATTTTAAAAAGTAATTTATGTATTTTATGAAACTGGGTGTACTAGCACAGGCCTGCTATCACAGCTACTCAGGACTCTGAGGCAGGAGGATCACAAGTTCAAGGCCTTCATGGACTACAGCATGAATTTATGGCCAGCCTAGACACCTTGGTGAGACCCTGTCTCAGAGCAAGTATTAGAAAGAGTCCTAATGGTGGAGCTCAATGGTAGAGCTAGAGTACCTACCTGCTCAGCGTGGGCTGGGCTGACCCCAAGTTCTCCAGCATCAAAGAAACTCGCACGAAACTGATGGAAGGTGAACAAGCAACAACAAAATAAGTCAAGTGGGAAAACAATAAAGAATATCAGATGTTAACAGAAGAGAGCTGAGATGGTACCAGTAGATAGGGAAAGGAGTAATACTGGGTATTTTGTTATTGTTGTTTGTCTTATTCTGTTTATTAGGAAAGTTATGTAAGTGATTTAAAGAGAAAATAATTATGAATGGAACAAGGCCCCACAAATACTCCTACTGAACTGACTGGTTACATATTTTAAGTGATTAAAAAGTCAACTTTAGCCCAAGTGGTGGTGGTGCATGCCTTTAATCCCAACACTTGGGAAGCTGAGGCAGGCAGATTTCTGTGAGTTTGAGGCCAGCCTGGTCTACAATGCAAGTTCTAGGACAGCCTGGGCTGTCACACAGAGAACCCTTTCTCAAAAAAGCAAACAAACAAAAATGGTAACTTTAATAATCTAAAACCTATGTCATCAAATATCCCCCAAAGGAGTATTGAGTAAAACACAGTAATTTGATTCCAAATTTAACTGAATAAATTGGCAGCATGTAACAAAAATGAATTTTATTTTAAAATATTTTCATTAAGTTAATAGAGCAATTACAATTAATATTTTAATTTTCAGAATTAATTCAGATCATATTATCTCCACTTAAGTAGGCATAATAATGATGCTGAGCTAATAGATATTCTAATAATAAAATTAGTAGTTTGTCAACTGCCTAAGGTTTAAGTGCTGAGTAAGTGTGGGTTGTCACTGTTTATTATAAACAATGCATATTAATTAATGATCTAGCAAAGTTCAGAATTATTCCATTCTTAACCCTGGTGTGGTGGTTTGAAAGAAATTAGTCTCCAAGGGAGTAGCACTATTAGTAGGTGTGGCCTTGTTAGAGTAGGTGTGATCTTGTTGGAGGATGTGTGTCACTGTAGAGGTGGACTTTGAGATCTCATAGATGCTCAAGCCATGCCCAGTGTCTCAGACCACTTCCTGTTGCCTGTGCAAGATGTAGCACTCTCAGCTACCCCTTCGGCACCATGTCTGCTTGCACACCAGGCGCACCAGGCACACCAGGCACACCATGCACACCATGTGTGGTCTGTCTCACCCCAATGGTAATGGACTAAACCGCTGAAAATGGAAGCCACCCCAGTTAAACGTTTCTCCTTTACAAAAATTGCCATGGTTGTGGTGTCTCTTCACAACAACAGAAGCCATCACGAAGACCCCTGGATAGGGTTTCAAAGTTGTGTTATTTTCAGGAGAATATAGAAACATGGGGCATGCATTGCATTGACTCTTTGATGATGGTTTTGTAGAATGTCTGCCTGTTTCAGTCCACAAGAGATCCTGCTGCAATGCTGGGGTTAAAACGCCAAGAGAAAGAGGAACTTCAGGAGTTGAGTTCCGGACAGCTGGTCCTCAAAGATACCACTACAGCTTTATCTCCTACTAGTTTCTTCATCAGAGAACCCTTGGCAATAGGGAAATGTGTAAGGTAAAGAGGCCTGAGACCTGAGAAAGCACCTACACCACCAGTGAAAAGAGTATTCACATGGGAATACAGTCAAATCAGGTTTCCCTTCACCAAATTAAAGCAAATTCATTGATCTGAATTTAGAATTGGTTTGCTAAGGGATGGTGATGATGTTAGCCTCCACTGAAGTTTGGTGATGGTTAACCTGGAATAAGTACAGCACCCCACAAATGACCCAGTTAAAAAGGGAAACTCAATGTTTTCCTTGCAAAATTTTCAAAGCTGTGAGACAGAGACCACAATTTAACTTAAGAGTGTTTGTAAATAAATAATAGGATTCATTTCGAACCCCCATTGTTCCCATTACTTAGTAATCATGGTGGTCATTTGAAAGAAAATCATCACCCACTGCCTCATGTGTTTGAACACTTGACCTCCTGCAGATGGCGCTGTTTGGGGGAGGTTATGGAACCTCTAGAATTTGGAGTCTGGATGGAAGTTTGCCATTTGTGGGGTTTGGAGGCTCATAGCCTCACCATAGTTCACTCTCTTTGTCTGTCTGTCTCTCTCTCTCTCTCTCTCTCTCTCTCTCTCTCTCTCTCTCTCTCTCAGTGCTTGTGGATAAGATATGAGCTCTCAGCTTCCTGCCTCTTGCTACCAAACCTCATCCTCCATGAAGGACACTTCTCTCTCTGGAACCAGAAACCAAAACAAAACCTTTTCTTCTGTCATGGTGTTTGATCACTCCAACAGAACAGTAACTTAAACAATCATTAATGCACTTCTTCCTCTGTGGAATTTCTTATTCCGGATATTTCATGGAAATAGAATCTGATGGCAAGTGATGCTTTCAGTGAGCCTGCCTTCTTTCAGTTAGCCCAGTGTTCTCAAGTCTCACCCATATGAGATCATGCTAGCTTTTATTTCTTTTTAGTGGCAAATAGTGCCACTTCATGTGAGCAGATGGACTTCTGTTATCCTGTAATCAGCTGAAAAACATTTAAATTCTCTACATGTTCTATTAGCAAAGTGCTGTGAACATTTGTGCAGTGTGTATATATATATATATATATATATATATATATATATATATATATATATATATATATATATACAATCCTGAGCTCTCAATCCAATTCAGATCTCTTCAATATTGCCAGTCTCAATAGTTGGCTTGTTCCAGGGATCCTTGGTGTATACCTTCCAGGGCTGAAATTATGGGGCTATAACAGCTATTAATATGTATTCTAAAGATCTGATTTTGGGTCCTCTGGATTGTGGAACAAGCATTTTTACTGATAACCCATCTCTCCATCTGTGTAATGGTATAATTTTAAGTAGTTTTTTATTCCTGTCTTGACTGAGGTATGTGCAGTTGCCCACCATGGTCAAATTTTGCTTGCAGTAAGCTAAAAATCTTTTAATTCTTTTAGTTGACTGACATCAATGCAGTTCAAGTATTTATAATAAGCAGATGGATTGTTCACAAAATTGCATCAATACGGAAAATTCTATTTTCATTTCCTGGACACTTTTTAATGTTGAGAGTAGAGAATATTGTTAGGCATAATTGAAATCTCTGCCCAATTGTGTCACTGAATAATGAAAACCCTCTCATGCATCCAGACTTGGTAATATTTAATTTAAAATATTGTGATGATTCATTCATTTGGTTTTGTGCCTTTTAATTATCATCAAACATTGCAACAAAAAGATGAATTTTCTGTGAAAATGAAACCTCAAATTCAATGAAAATAAAGAACTAAAATTCAAAGCATTTGTTCATTGAAATTCAAGGTGAAGTGAGGCTTGCCACAGAGCAACACAGCTGTCCCAAGGACCCAGTGCCCATGGCAGTGTTCTCCACATCACTGTCCCTATCAGTTTTCCACACTCACTGAGGTGGTACAGGATGCCTGGGACACAGTAAGGTAATGAAGGAAAGATGTGAATAAAATCCTACCAATCATCTTGATGGTGGGACCTTGATCTCCTAGACAACATGTATTTGGCTCTGCCTATGAAAACATGTTGAGAGAAGCTCAATTGAAATGGGAGGACTCATGTCCAGTGTGGGCATCACTATCCCATTTGCTAGGGCCACAGACTGAATGAAAAAGGAGAAGGAAACTATCAGTATGTATCTCCTTCTGTTCTTGACTGTGGATGCAACGTGACTGCCACTTCAAGCTCCTGCTACCCCATCTTCCCCACTGGACTGGACTAGATGCTCTCTAGCTGTGAACCAAAATATAGTCTTCCTTGAGCTGGTTTTGCTTGCTATTTGGCACAGCATCAACAAAAGTAACTAGCACAGATGATGTAGACTGTAAGGACCCAGGCAGCCATATTGAGGATTGTAAATATGGATCAATTTCAGCTTCGCCTTTCAGGGTACCCAACGCCGTGTCCATTCTCTCAATACCACTTGCCCTGTATGCCATGTGTGTACAGACACTGGACGGAGACATCATCAAGCTACTCCAGTGAGTTAAGTATCATTTAACGAAATGATTTGGAATGTTCCCTGGGAACATTCTGGAAACAGTTTTTCAGTATGGACTGGAAGTAGCTATTGGACTGATTGGGTTACACAGGTCTCTGTTCTCATTGAGCACTGAGAACTCAAAAGTTGACTTCAGATAATTGTTCAGGCTATGAAAAAATTCATTGGGGCTGAGAGACAGTGTTGCGTGAGGCTACTTTAGCCTTTGGTTTAAAGGTTCCTTTCCAGAAAATCAACTTAAATTGACAGTGTAGAGGCCACGTATTCCATCAGAAGCGGCAGAATAGTGCAGTAGTGGGGCCGGAGTAAAAGCTGCTCATCTCACGGTGGTCAGAAAGGAAGGTAACAGAAAGGAAGGGACATGGAACTAGACACGTGCTTCAGAGGCCTGCCACCAAATTCCCAAGGCTCCATTTGAAGGGACTCTAACCAGTCCTAGCTTGGCAAACATGGTTCTGGCAGGCTTTACCCTCCTCCCCCATGCCCTCTGCATTGTTAGACTGCATTTCCATTACTAGCCACCAAGGTCCATTCCCTTATTTGGTAACTCCCTCCTCCTAAGGCTGACAACCAAAGTCCAGCTATTAAAATATTGAAGCCCAGCAATCAGAAGTCCCCTTTGGCTCACCTAATTAACAAGCCCAATTAAAAATAAATGCCCCATCCTAACATGGGGTTTATCCCTTTACTTTTATAAACTGCCATTTTCCTATGGGCCACGTAGGTCAGCTCTCTATCCCAAGACCTTCCCTTTGTTTCACTCTGAGACAAAATCCCCTTCCTCTTTTCCTCCTTCCCCTTCTCCTTCATCCTCTATCTCCTGTTTTTATGTTTTATTCTTTGTCCTCTGTACTTCTAGGTCAAATAAATCTCCTTTGAGCTGAGAACTTGTCTTGAGGGTCCTGAGCTGATACTTTTCCTTTCACCACTCCCTGACATTTCTATCATCTCTCAATAATGCTACAAATTATGAATCCATCAATAGATCAACCGTTCATGAAGTTGAAGTCTTCATAGTCCAACTACCTTTCAGAAGTGCCATCTAAGATTCTACTTGCTTTTGAGAACAAGCCTGCAAGGAAGGTGTGAGCTTCTAAGAGTGAGCTACCCCTCTTTCTTTCTTTCTTTCTTTCTTTCTTTCTTTCTTTCTTTCTTTCTTTCTTTCTTTCTTTCTTTCTCTCTTTCTCTCTCTCTCTTGCTTTCCTCCTTTCTGTTTTCTTTATTCCTTCCTTCTTCCTCCCTTCCTTCCTCTTTCTTTCTTTCTTTCCTTCCTTCCTTCCTTTCCTTTATTCCATTCCTCCCTCTTTCTTTCTCTCTCTCTTTCCTCCTTCCTTCTTTCTTTATTCCTTCCTTCTTCCTCCCTCCCTTCCTTCCTTTTTTCCTTTCTTTCTTTCCTCTTTTCTTTTCTTCCTTCCTTTCCTTTATTCCATTCCTCTTTCTTTCTTTCTTTCTTTCTTTCTTTCTTTCTTTCTTTCTTTCTTTCTTTCCATCTGTAAGGCATTTTCTCAATTAGTTATCAATGGGAGAGAGCCCAGTCCACTATGGGTGGTGCCATCCCTGGTTTTTGGTCCTGGGTTCTATTAGAAGGTGGACTGAGCAAGCCAGTAAGCAACACCCCCTCCATGGCCTCTACATCAGCTCCTACCACTAGGATCCTGCCCTGTCTTCCTTCAGTGATGAACAGCAATGCTGAAGTAAGCCAAATAAACCCTTACCTCCTCAACTTGCTTTTTAGTCATGGTATTTCATCTCAGCAATAGAAAACCTAACTAACGCATTCTCTCTCTCTCTCCCTCCCTCTCCCGCCTCTGCATTTTCTGATTTTCTTATCTTACGTGCATATGTGTGTATGTTCTTGTGTGTTATTGATGCCAAAGACTGGCCTCAAGCATCTTTTATAAACCTTCTCTACCTTATTTTCTGAGATAAGGCCTTTCACTGAACTTGGAGATCAGTAATTTGACTTGCCAAGAAGCAAACCACAAGGATCCTCCTATCTCCACCTCCCCAGGCACAGGCCTTTAATATTGATAATGGTTTTCCTGTATGGATGCTAGAGATCAAACTCAGGTCCTCATGGTTGAGCATCAGGCACTTTACAGACAGAGCTGTCTCCCAGTTCCTTAAGAATGACATTTCATATCTGTTGTATGACAAAACTTTCCCTGGGGAGATGCAACACACACATCTACTCATCCCAGGTAGGGATTCTAAGACAGATCAAAGTATGGTTATGACAAAAGTACAACTTGTTGAATCAATGAGTTTTACTGAACTTATAGGAATATAGGTGAGGAGTTACTTATGGAAGTAGAAATGAGTCAAAAACAGCTACATCACCAAAACCTACTCCAGTATGGGTGACAGCTCACCAAAGCTGGGAACCTAGAGCATACTGTACAGACTGCAGGCATCTCAACAGATTGGAAAGAATCTTCAACTGAATCAGTTGGTGTAAACATTTTCTAGGCTCTTTCCATTTCTTCCAGGCAGTTGATTTGCTCTTCAAGTCTGCCTTGCATCTTGGCTTGTCTGAGAGTGACTCTCAACAGTCTGTATTTTTCATTCTTTGAAGGATGAAGCCTAGTGAATCTCATCATCAGGGACTTCCTGATGATGTTTGGAGATGTTTACTTTCTGACTTAAGGAGCTTCCTGGAGGATGGAATTTGCTGTGGGACAATGGTCTTGTACCCTGTCATTTGTATTGTTTTAATAAAACACTGTTTGCCAGTAGCCAGGCAGGAAGTATAGGTGTGACGACCATGTAGGAAGTAGTGGTGGGGCGATGAAAACGGGAGAATTCTGGGAGGAGGGAAGAGTCATTCTGCAGTCATCACCCAGATGCAGAGGAAGCAAGATGAGAATGACTCGCTGACAAAAGGTCCCAAGCCATGTGGCTCACACAAACAAGAATTATGGGTTAATGTAGGATGTAACAGTTAATAAGAAGTCTGAGCTAACAGGACAAGTGGTTTATGATTAATGTAGACCTCTGTGTGCTTCTTTGGGACTGAATGGCTGTGGGGTCAGGTAGGACAGAAACCTCTGTCAACAGGAATGTTTCAACATTTGAGGAAATTGCTACACAATAATATTTAAACCAAAATAATACAATAGATAAAAAGGATTAAAGGGCTTTGAAACAGTCTTTGTTAGGGAAAAACTTAGGAAAAACTTGTATCCAGTGTGTTCAATCAGTAAACATGTAAATATCTTGATAAAAGCAGGGGACTCTCCTCCAACTTAGCCCTGAAGCACATTTGGGGAAGGTATTCAAGGCTGCCAAGGAAAGCATGACAATCACAGCAGTACTCTAGGCTGGACCTTACAAAAGATAGCTCCAGTGTCCAAGGCCATGCCACACATAACAACAAATCACAGTATTCCCAGCTACAGAATCTGGAAAAGCATGCTCCTCTGGTCCTCTTATCCTGTGATCTATCAGAACAATTAGTATCCATCCATATGACACCTTTTATATGACATACAGCAAGCTGAGGGTTGCACTTTGCTTTTTTGTGAAAGTGCTCCATCATGTGATTGCTTGTGCTTTTCAGTATTTAAGATGGGTGCTTCTTAGCACAATATCCTTCTTGCAAGAACTGACTCTGATTATTTGTTTTATTTAAGGCAAATTATGAGCTGATGGTTGTGTCATTGAGTAACATTGAACTGCTGAATGATTCCCACCCCATTTTTAGTGCATCCTTGTGGAACAATTAGTTTGACATTTGGGGGATTTAAAAACATCACTTGAGTGCTTTTTAATCCCCCTTTCATTAAGAGGAGAGTCAGCTTCATTTCAAGAGCCTTCACTA
The DNA here is from genome assembly GCA_004026605.1 of Ondatra zibethicus. NCBI lineage: Eukaryota > Metazoa > Chordata > Mammalia > Rodentia > Cricetidae > Ondatra > Ondatra zibethicus. The sequence goes on along the minus strand of PVIU01006924.1, from coordinate 52,092 downwards.
TGGAACAATCTCTGGGATGCAATTTAATAACATCGGCATGTTTTCCCTGGATCGACGCTCCTCTTGTCTCTTGTTTATGACAAGTAATAGCAATTTTATATTCATAAGATAATATAAAGTATCTTGAAAATAAATCAATTCATGTGGATCCATTTAAAAATTATATGGTGACTAGGATAGAGGTTTTATAAATATTGAAAACTCATAAAGCTGCCTTAAAGAGGTACAGAAAGAAGGTACAAACTTGGGTTTGTAGTAGACAAAGCTGAAGTATGAGTAAAATAAGAGCTCCCAGCCTTATAGTCCATCATCAAGGGAAGCCAGTGCAGAAACATGAAGCCATGGAGGGGTGCTGCTTACTGGCTTATTCCCCATGGTTTGCTCAGCCTGCTTTCTTATATCACCCAGGATCACCTGCCCAGGGATGGCACTCCACACAATGAGCTGGGCCCTCCTACATCAATCATTAATCACTAATCAAGGCAAAGCCCCATAGACTAGCTCACAGGCTTATCTGGTAGAGACAAGTTCTCAATTAAGAGTCCGTCTTCCCACCGGGAGGTGGTAGCGCACACTTACTCCCAGCACTTGGGAGGCAAAGGCAGGTGGATCTCAGTGAGTTCAAGGCCAAGTTGGAACAAAGCAAGTTCCAGGGCAGCCAGGACTGTTATACAGAGAAACCCTGCCTTGAAAAAAATCAAATAAACAAAAGGTCCCTTTTCCCAGATAACTCTAGTTTGTGTCAAAATGACAGAAACCAACTGACACACCTGTTTTAACAATTCCCACGCAGACTTCCCATAACTTGGAAAGGTGGCAACTAAAGCTAATGTTTTGGTTATGGACAGCAACAGAAAGCAGATGGTTAGAAAAACAGAGAAGCTGGAGACAATGGCTCCAGGGCAGCACCATGGACAGCTCATTTGTTGGCTTCCCTGTGGAAAATTGCCAGTTGTGTCCAGGGGTTGAGGATCCAGGCTGATGTAAATCAAAAATAAAAGGTGTCACTATGGATAATTACTCTAGAAAAGCAAGGAAACCCATTAAAAAATTTTAAAAACCCTGCTGTATAAAAGTGAACTTGAACTCTACGAGTTACCCGGACGCTTTTAGAGAACTGTTAGCTGTCCAAGGATTTAAAGTAGGATTTATCCCTATTCTCAAATAAAGCAGAGTAAGTGATTATGGGGACATAATTTCTCCACCCCTGTGACCTTGAGAATGCTAAGTCTAGAAAACTAAATCTTTTTTGATAATTTCTTTCAGAAGCTCGGCGTCTTCCCTTCCTCCAGGGATGGGGTATAATCTAGGAGCCCACCTGTGTAAAGGTTACTGACTTGGAACCATTATGCATCCCTAGGGTGACCATGGGATGGGGCATAAATGCATCAAGTCAAGATGGAACCAGCATAATGAATACATCTACCATCTTCAACATTGCTTGTTGCCTTGATGTGAGATCATTTAAGTCCCTGCTCTCCAGCAATTTGAAATATGTGATTCACTGTTGCTAGCCACAGTTATTCATCTGTGTAATATAATTCTAGAAATAATTTCCTCTGTCTAAACCTACCTTTGTGCACATGGACCAAATTCTTTCATATTCCTGTCCTACTTTCTTTTTCTGTCTTCCTAAATTCTAAAGAGAGATAAGTTTTCTTTGCTTAAATTTTAGAGATAATCTTATTTAAACTTCACTTGTAAATGTCTGCGTGTTTTGTCTGGTTTATTTCACTTAACATAATTGATGTGGGTAAAATGGAAGGCTGTTTGTGGTAAAAACCATGATGTAGAGTGAGTTCTAAACAGTTCAATACTGTGGATTTGAGGCACGGAGACAGTTGAACGTGAGGTATGAAAGGACCCCCGACAAAGGCTTTGAAAATAGCATATGAAAAAATAAATTGGCAAAGAGGAAAGTTGGGCAAGATCTCCCTCATACCATACACAAGATGGAGAGTGTGATGGGGGTAGGGAATCCAGCAGAGCAGGGTGGCAGAGGCAGTCCAGTGTACAGCAATGATCTACACTTTCTAGTTTGTTTTCTATCTTGGGAATAAGCATCATAATAAGAATCAACTTGGGAAGGAAAAGGTTTATTTCATCTTACACCTCTCAGGTCACATTCTATTACCAAGAGGAGTCAGAGCAGGAATCTGGAGGCAGGACTGAAGCAGTAGCCAGGGAGCAGTGCTACTTACTAGATTGCTTGGCCTGCTTTCTTATAGCATCCAGGACCACCTGCCCAGGGGTGGCACCACCCACAATGGGCTGGGCCCTCCCACACCATTGATCATTAATCAAGCCAGTTTGTTGGAGGCAGAGGTTTCCTATCCAGGTAAACTAACCACCACACTATGGCCCAGTTTACTACTACAACACCTGACTTAAGTGGTCATTTAAGATGCCAATGAGACCTGTGATCCATGAAGTTGTAAACAGAACTACATGTATCAGATAGAGCACGTGAAAGAAAACAACCTTGCGCTATTCAAATAATTGCAACGCCTATATTCTATTACCTAATCCCCCCCCCAACTCTTTGGACTGTTTGAGGCACCGAACCTCTTTGCTCTGACCTCCTTCCTTTTAAAGAGTGCCACTTCTTTCACTTTGCTTTTTACTGTCTCTGTGACTCTGTTTAGTTCCTTGTTTGGGACACAAGAGCCTGGGCCTCCTCTGGTAGTGCCCACTGAATCATAATATCTTCAGCTGGAGTGAAAGAGTGAGACTCCCTAGGCACCTTGTGAGTTTCCAGGGACTTGAAAGGCAGAGGTGGCATCTGTATGCCAATGAGATGGCATTTGGGGATAGCAGAGGCCTTTTAAAGAGCACCTGTGAGAAAGGTCACTGATGTCCCAGGCTCTTCCATGCTGACTTTGGCCAGCAAGCTGAGATAGGAATTCTGTTTCCACAACTTGATGTTTGGAAATGCTTTTACATATATATGTTCCTTATTTAAACCCATAATGGAATTTTCTGTGACTGAATAAAAGCAACCTCTGCCCTTTGTTCTATCTTCTAGAAGGCAAATGCAGTTGCTGTGGTGTGTGCTTTCTTAGCCTAATTAATTTAGCTCGGGGCTTTTATATTCTAATTAGAGTGACAGCGTTCATAAATATTCATCAAACACAAGTTTCCAAGGCTGTCAAGCTGTGGGTCAGAAGAGAAAGATATGGGTGGTTTCCCTTTCGTGTTTCAAGCTCACTGCCATGCATGCCCAAGAGGTTCTCTTGAGCTGGGACTCCGGTACTCATCTGCTGAAATGCATTTGCTGAGGATTTGTGGAGTGCTGACAGGTATGAGGAGTGTGGCTCAGAGCCGGCGTAGCCAGTTTCAGCTGACTTGACTCAAACCTAGAGTCACCTGGGAAGAGGGAAACCCAACTGAAGAATTGCTCAGGTCAGATTGGCCTGTGGCATCTATGAAACATGTTATTATGCTAATTGAAGGCCCAGCTTTCCTGGTACCATCCTTAGGCAAGTGGGCCCGAGTTGTATAAGAAAGCTGTCTGAGCAAACCACGGAGAGCAAGCAGCATTTATTTATTAGTTTCTGATTGAGTTCCCACCTCTAGGCTCCTGCCTGAGCTTCCCTGGATGAAGGGCTTCTGTAAGGCAAAACAAACCTTTTCTCCCCAGGTTGCTTTTCGCTGTTGTGTTTATTACAGCAAAACCAGAAAAGCAAACTAAGACCGGACAGGAGGACTCAGATTGAGCACGGCACATCTTTCTATTGTGAAGGGTATCTGTGTCCATCCAGCCACCACCCTGTGGCCCAGTCACACCCACATTGCTTCATTGATTTTTTTTTTCTGTCAGCATCAGTAGTATTACTTTTCTGGGAAGATGTAAGCAAACACCCATTCACCCAGATGAGGCATCATTGACAGACCAAGGATTTGGCTGAAGTCCAACTTGGTGAGCCAATGAGTTCACTGGGCTCATTTACAAGTGTGTGGATAAGAGGTTACCCATGGCACCATGGACACCATCGCAACTGCCTTTGCACAAAGTCCCAGCCATCATAGATAGAAGGTTGCAGAAGCTCCATCACAGGGTCCTCCCTTCAGTTAGCCTATGCTCTAACTCAGTTTCAGCTGTTAGGATAAAACACTCTGACCAAAAAGCAACTTGAAAGAGGAAGTGTTTATTTCAGCATACAGGTTATAACCCACTGCTTTGGTAAGTCAGGGCAGAAACTGGAGTGGGAACTCAAAGTCGGTCGGGCCTGCTCTCTATTCCACAGCAGGGAACTTACTTCACAGCCAAAGAAGAACAGTGAAGGATGCTGCTTCCTAGCTGGAACATAGGCCAACTTACACTCAGGTAACTTATTCATATAGTTCAGAACCATGTGCCTAGGAAGGTGCTGCTCAAAGTAGTTGGTTCTTCCTATATCAATTGAGAACTCCCTCCTCCCCCAAACAGGTCAACCTGATGTAGGTAGCTTCTCTCAGATGACTATAGGCATTGTCAAGTTTGATAGTCAAAGCTAGCCAGGAAGCCTTACACCCTGAGTACTGTATCAACTCCCAAGATCACATGTAGCTGGAAGGCAAGAGGGAGTGGTGAATGAAATTCCAGAAGAGGACCTGATGCTATACCCTACTCCTCATGTTGACAGCTCTGTTGTCATGACCACAGACCTGCCTATCATCTTACTGCATGGCATATTTCATTGATATGCCCCCAGGGCCAAGGATATCTCTGCTCTATGATGTGACAGGATGGTCATTATGTCTGGAGCAAAAAGCTGTACTGCAATAACATTTGTGTATCTTAAATGAGCACACTCATTATGAAATGCATATATCATACATGCACCCATACTATATAGGTAGATAGATATAGCATATGGATATACATACATTTTAATACTGATATAAAATCATAGAGGTTGAATATATAGTTAGTGAGAGACAAAGGCTCCAGAATTAGTTACGAGGAAATTAGCTAAGATGAGATGATTGCAGTATTATATTTATCTATTCTTTTGTCTGTTTACCTATTCTCTAAAGCAAGGATGTAACTGGTTATATTATGTGCAAATATTTTCCAGTATCTCTATGGCTTGTAACACAAGAAGTTTATTCTGACATCGTTAACCTTGTCAACTTGACCAGACTGGGAAACCTTTAGAGTAGTGGTTCTCCGCCTTCCTAATGCTGTGACCCTTTAATACAGTTCCTCATGTTGTGGTGACCCCAACCATAAGATTATTTCATTGCTACTTCATAGCTGTAATTTCATTGCTGTTAGGAATCATAATGCAAATGACTGATAGGCAGGATAGATGATATGTGACCCCTGTAAAAAAGTCATTTGACTTTTATATGGATTGTGACCCACAGGTTGAGAACCACTGCAGCACACTGCTGGGGTGTGAGTGAGGGTGACTCCAGGGAGCCAATGCCAATAACTGATCTAACAAACAGACAGGTCCTTTTATAGATTCATACGGTGACAACAGTCTTAGAATGTGGCGCCAGGTTGGAGGAATCAGGGTCACTAGAGAGGTGTCTTTGGGGCTCCCTCTTACCTGACTACTCCTTGCCCCAGATTCCTCCTCACCATACAAGTCCTTCCATGCATGATGTATGGAGGGAGACAATGAGCTCTGAGAAACTCTGAGAAACGTAGCTTTTCCCGGGCACCTGATCACAGCAGTAAAAAGTTCCAAGTCATTTGCCAGAATTTCTTCTCCAGGACTGAGGGTGACAGGCCAACTTTTGACTCAATCACGTGGGAGCTGTTCAGATAGAAGAGGAAACAAAGGAACAATTGGTTTATCTCTTTAGGATTTCCCACAGAAGTGACATCAGGCACAGAAGTTCTGGTTTTATTGACAGAAGCATGCAAACTTGAGGCTGGGGAGGCCAGAATGTGTGGCTATCTCATAGGGAAGTGTGGGCCGAGGACAGATGCCAGGAATGGGCTAGCCCGGAAGAGCTGGGTTCACAAATCATTCTCAAGTAAACATCTGTTGCTGTGAAATGAAGGGGAAAGCTAAAGAGGGTTATTAGCAGAAAGAGGAGCATTATCCTCATCAGTTTCCCATGATGAGGGGTCAGAAGGACCAGAGAGTCTCCTCAAAGAGAGCAGCTGAGGGGTTGAAACACCACAGATAGAATCAATACTTATGGGCTTGAAAAAAGAGATTAAAAAGGAAATAAAGGGAAGAAATGGAAGGAGAGAGGCAGGAGAAAAGAGTATCAGTGTTAATAAGATAAAAATGCTTCATATTTTGAGATTTTTCTGCACAGTCTTTCAATTTGTTTAAAAACAGGTATGAGTGTGTCATTGAGTGTGAGTGTGTGATTGTGTGAGTGCAGAAGCCAGCAGAGAGCGTGGGATCCTCTGGAGCTGGGCTTACAGGCAGTTTTGAGCCGTGGGATGCAGATACTGCTGAACCTTCTCTCTAACCCAGACAGTACAATCTTTGAGGATTAATCTTAATTGCCACCTTGAAGGGACTGTAGTGTCATGGAGGAGATGAACCTCTGGGTTAAACTGAAGAGAGAAGACCTACCCTGGGTATTAAAGGCACCAGCCATGTGCTTGGATCCTATAATTAACCAAAAGGAGAAGGAGAGCTGAGCACCAGTGTTCATCTCTTTCTACTTCCTTGCTGTGGATGTTGTGTGACCACCTGCCTTATGTTCCTAACCGTCATGCCTGTCCCCACCATGATGGATTGACTGTACAGCCAATCAAACATGAGACAGAACAAACCCCCTTTCCTAAAGTTGCTTTTGGTAGATATTTTGTCACAGCAACATGAAAAGTAATTAGTAAATAAAAATCCATTATCTAGCACTTCATTCTTCTGTGGTGATCTGCAGAAAACTCAAGTTCCTAATCTCATTTTCTAAAATGAATCCTCGTCAAAGGAGGCATCTTGGTTCACTTTGCCCTCTTGTGAGACCTTTAGCCAATCCCTTCTGCTCTGGGATCCTGAAAGCACCTAGCAGGAGAGGCATTGTTAGGTCTCTACAAGCTGCTCATTTTCGTCTTCTAATACAAAACAGCAGAGATGGTAAAGCTCCACCCTCATCTTACGCCTGGCTTTTCTAAGATGGAGACAAGGCAGTATGTTCCAGCTTCATATTGGCTCTTAGGAAGACACTCCCCATAGTCAGAGTAAATACGTGCAGAGCAGACCCAGGACAGTGATCGGCAGGTTCGGTATGTTTGGAGAACCACTTGTTTTTACTAATCAAGGCAGACAGAGTCTCTTCTGATGTGGACTGAGTGGAAAAGATAATTACAACAGCAATATGAGCCCAAGTTAAGGGAGAAATCTGACTTCAATTAATGTCTCTAGTGGCACTTGCTCACCTGGGCAGATAACAATAATGCAGGTGAATTCCAACCAACACTAACACCATACGTGAATGGTTGTCTTTATTCTTCCAAACACCAGACCATTCCATTAGAAATGCCACAGGAGAGAGCAAAGTCATCATTTAAAGTTGAGGCATTTTGATTGATTCCACAATGAATTCAGAGCAACGGAGCAAAGCAGGCCTGGATTACTGAACAAACAATTTCATTTCGATCTTGAATGTGCACAGTGCTGTGCATGCGGGAAGCTGTCAGATGGGCTGTTTCACTTAAGACACCGGCTTCTTGCACAGAACTCTCTGTGCACAGAAGTTATAAGGATTTCTTCAGCTACATGTACTTTCCATCATATGCATGTCAGTAGTACTACACATGGGCTCTTTTGAATGCTGGGAGCAGGCTTCACAGCATGCCGTGTGTGTTTTTGTCTACCCTACACTGTTGGTTATCTGAACAGCCGTTATGGGTTGAGTTTGAAGCTTCCCACTCACTCATGTTTTGAATGTTTAGTCTCTGCTTGGGAAGCCATTTTGCAAGCTGTGGCACCTTCAGGGGGTTAAGCTTGATTGGTGGGAGTATTTGAGCTGGGTCCGGTATGGCTTGTCCCAGTCAGCCACTATACAAACAAGCTACCGCTCCCCAGTCCTGCCCCAAAGAGGGAGCTGCTCCACCAGCCTTCCCTATTATGAAGGGTTGTGCTCTCTCAGAAACTGAGCCCAAATTAATCTTTCCTCCCCTGTGTTGTTTCTGCTAGGCATCTGCTCACAGCAATGCAAAGGGAACTAGCACTGTGCATATTGTGTCTATGTTCTCCTGTTGGCTGAGGAGTGGAGGAGCAGTTTGTCATGGTTGAGAGGGAGAAACCAGAAAGAAAATGAGAAAGTAAAATGAATCAGACAACAGGCTATGGGGTGGACAGTTTACTGTGAATCTTTCTGACACTGACCAACTATTCAAGAAGGCCGGTTGAAATTCAAGAAATATTCTGTATGAGTGCTGTGTAACAAATAGCTCCAGCAGTCAGTGGACAGCAGTACTTATTTACCATTGTCTACAAGACTGGGGGCCAAGTAGTAACTTGCTGCTCTTGCATAGAACTGAACTGGTTCCCAGCACCCACATCAGGTGTCTCCCAAATCCCTATAATTCTAGCCCCCAATGGATCTGGCACCCTCTTCTGACCTCCATGGGCACTGCATTCACATGCACCTGCAGACAGAGGTACCTATAAACAAAACTAAAATAAATCTCTAACAAATTTTTAAAAACAAGGACTTTTTTCTTTGCTGATCATGAGTGATTTGATACTGGACCTGGCATGGAGTAAGCATTCAATAAAAATTTGAAAAGCTCGTTTCACTGAGATAGAGCCTCCTCTAAGTTCTGCTCAGCTGATGCCTATCTAAATAGATAATGTAACCATCAGTGATCGCCATTGGTGCTGTGTTCACTGTATCCACAACACCATGTAGCTAAGTTCTTGAGCACATCTCTACTTTGGGTTTTATAAAAAGCCTGGGTTAAATTTCCCACTGAATTATAAATAAACAGTTTGCACTTTCTGGGAGTGGGAAAGCATTTGACAGACTTGAACTTCGGGAACACTTCTTCTATCTGTCATGCTCAGAATCCAGCCTTGTGGGCCCACGGATGGAAAGTGTGGGACAGCAAGCCACTGAAATTATGGTGTATGTAACAGGATGAACTTTTGGACTAGGAAATTTGATTTCTAAACAGGCACTAATTTTATGTCTCCCAGAGTCCAATCATTCGTGAAGAATGAAGAATGCACTGATAAATAAACAGTTTGTGATGATGGCCAGTAGACACATAGTGATTTTCTTGTTCACGTTTTGATGGGGGAATGCTGTTAGAAATAACAAGCTCTGCAATGATTTGTGATTATTGCAATTAGGAGAAAGGGTGTGTGGGAGTTGATGCTTTTGTTAATGCAAAACCACAGTTCTCACCTTAAAGGAGATAAGATACAGTTTATTATGGAGTCAAATATGAGTGAAAATGGCTTGGGTACACAGACTAAGGTTACCCTAAACCCCATGTTCCAGTGTGGAAGCAGATTCATGAGGCATAGAAACAGAGCAAAGAAAGGGATGGAAACACTGTTCAAATGCATTGGTGGAAGCATTGGAGAAACTGTTACAACTAAGAGGGGAAATAGAAGCTATGGGCCTCAGAATTTATCTGATGACTTTCTTGGCTTTGGGATGGTGAAAGGTGGTGGCCTGACAAGTTAATACATTCTGAAAGGTTTTTAGCTATGAGGCACAGAACATTAAGTTGAACACAGAGGCAAGAAGAAATGGCTATGCAGGTATCTAAAGCTAGCCCAAGATAAATTCTAATTAGATACTGGACTTGTAATATTCCAGCCTCTCCTCATCAGTGAGTTTCTAATCAGCCAATCAGCCTTTGCAGACACAGCTTTTTTCTGGGAATTCCCATCCCCATTTTGGAGGAATATACAACACTGATTCAGGGTAGGAGTGAACTGTGAAGTCACAGATGCTCCCTCGGATGAGGTAATGACAGCTAGGATTTGCTGTTACTCGATTGCACGATGAGGGAGGTGACGAATTCAGGACACTGTCAATCAGAGAAGACCCGTCCATTAGCAAGCTGCCTTAGCCTGATGTAGGCTTTTTACCTTCCACTCTGCAAGACACATGTGAACTCTTTGAAATGTATTTACTTTTGTTTTTTATATGTGAGTAAGTCCTTGCATGCATATATGTGCACCACATATGTACAGAGACCACAGAGACCCTAAGAGGGCATGGATCCCCTGGAACTGGAGTCATAGATGGCTGTGAGTCATCAAGTGAGAACCTAACCCAGGTCATCTGGAGGAGCAGCCAGGGATCATAACCAAGTCATCTCTCCAGTCACAACATGAATTCTTCATACCCAGGAGTTTTACCTTATAGTAGAAAAACAACTCCGCAGACCAAGAGAAATTCAATTTCTGCTCTTTCCTTCAGCCCTAAGTTGTGTACACAGGTCAAAGGTAGCCAGACCTTCTTATTGGATTACAGCATCATTAGGCATAACCACAGACATTGGGAGTGTTGATATTTCAGGGAAACTCCAAGGTGTCCAAACTCTTTTAGACAGAGACTGAAGAGTCATGAAAAGTCTCCCTGAGCCAGAGAGAAGAAAATGGGAAGGGAAGGGAGCCTCATTGTAGGTCTGGTCTAAGTCTCTCGCCAGCCAAGAAGCAGGGATTTCAGCATAGTTGGGGCTAGAGAGGTGGCTCTGTGGTTGAGAACTCTTACTGTGAAGACAGGAGTGTTGTAAGGGGGACTGCTTGGTTGGTCTGGCCACTCGGCAGCTCAGATCACACAGAAACTGTATTAATTAAATCACTGCTTGGCCTATTAGCTCTAGCTTCTTATTATCTAACTCTTATATCTTAATTTAACCCATTTCTAGTAATCTGTGTATCACCTCGAGGCTGTGGATTACCGGGTAAAGTTCCGGCATCTGTGTCCGTCGGGGTTCCATGGCTTCACCTGACTCTGCCCTTCTTTCTCCCAGCATTCAGTTTAGTTTTCCCTGCCTAGCTCTACCCCACCTTATCAGGCCAAGCCAGTTTTCTTTATTAATTAACCAATCATATTCACAGTATACAGAGGGGAATCCTACATTACAGGAGGACCTGAGTTCAAAGTACAAAGGAAAAACAATGTGTGGCCCAGTGCTGTGAGGGGTGTAGACAGAAAGATCACTGGGGTTTGTTGGTTGCTGCACCAGCTCAAGGTTCACTGAGCGACCCTGTCTAGGGATATAAGGTAGAAAGTGACAGAGCAGGACACTTGATGTTCTCTCTGCATACCCACATGTATATGCACGTACACTGTACATACATACACTTACACACACACACACACACACACACACACACACACTAATCTTAACACAATTAACATTTGTCACAAAGGTTGCTGACACAGTGACAATATTCTTTTCATACATAGATATTTAATGTTAAAGCAGCAGTGAAAGAGAGGAGTGAGGCCTGATTGTGTATGACCTTGGGTGGAGTCTCATACATTCTCTGGGAGTCTCAGACAAGACTGCTGCCTTTGTTTATTGTGAAAACGTTCCACCTTCCAGCATCTCTGTGTTCTACAGCTTTACATTATCAATTGTCCTTCTGTCAGGTGCCCCTCAAGGAACCATTCTGTGACCCCACTTAGGTTCCTTTGCAACAGTTTGAAGGTGATAGCTTCAGACTCTGCCAACATGCTATATACAGCTGTTGTAAAGGCTTCTGGATAGGATCGTGGCTACCCCACAGCTCATCTTCCCACGTTCTTGCTTCACAAATTTACTTCTCTGCGCTCAGCCCAAAGCCAGGCCTTTCTGGCCCCATTGGCTCCGGACCTTGGCAGGTGGATTCTTTGGGGATAGCATCCTTCCTGCTTGGGATCCATATTGATTAGGGAGCTATCACCGGAAAGCACAGCACACTGGCTCATAACAGATGGCTGCTTCTCTGGTGGAAGCCAGAAGTTGTTGGCTTATGTTTGAGAGACTGGGCATGAAATGAGCTAATCTCCCAGCACTGGGAGTCACATGCAGTATGACGAGGTGTGCCGAGGCTGAGCGTCTTTGTGGACTGAAATCGTAGCGAGAACAAACTAGAGTTAATTCTCTAGGTCCCCCTCCAAATTTGGAGGTAAACAGTTGCAAATGGAAAGATGATCAATTTACTGCCATGAAACTGTTAAATGTAATGTCTCTCTCTCTCTCTCTCTCTCTCTCTCTCTCTCTCTCTCTCTCTCTCTCACACACACACACACACACACACACACACACACACACACACACATTCAAATTAGTTCAATTTATAGACAATGAAACTAACCTGAACATCTTAGGCTAGACTACTGACTACCTTTAGCACATGCTTTTCAGGGTTTTTTCAGCATATTATCTTAAATATTACTCCTGATAAAGTTTCCCTTCTTGTCAAAATTCAGCCAGGCTTCTCTGATCATCTCCAGGAGACCCATGAGAATCACAGACTTTTTTTTAAATCACAAATGGTTTGTCCATCCTCACTCTTGACGCTTGAATAAATTCCGCGAAGCTCCCCAACCTCTTAGGCTTCTCAAAGATTATTTCCAACTCTTTTGTTTGTTTTTCCAGCCAAGTTCTGCAGTCAACCTCTGCCACCCCCTTTCTTTGAGCATTTATCGTGAATGCTTGACATGCTCAATTTCTTCTCTGCTTCTTCTAAAGTGAGAATCTCCCAGGCCTCCCCTAGAACAACAGCCTGGGAGTGTCTTCTTGGAAGACTTGAACACAGTAACCATCAAGACTGATGCCCCTCCTGGTCCCTGCAGCAGAGAGAGGCCTGCTTTAAATAAGATCCAATTAGCAAACGCAGGTGCCCTAATTACCTTGAGCACTCCCTCCACGTGCTTCCTATTTTTATTTTGTACACCCCAGCATGTTAATGCCTCCTGCTTTGAATTCGATGGAATTGAATACAGTTTATACTTAAAATCTGTCTCTTCTACTGCAGCTGTCTAGATTTTTTTTTTTTTTTACTATTTTCATAGGTGCTTCTGGGAACTGAAACATAGTAGGAAGTCAAATAAAAATGAAATAAACTCAATGGTATAATTAATTTGGAGGTTTTATATATTTTTTTTGTCTCATAATGCTTTGTCTGGGCTCCCCGCCCCCAATAGACCTTTTGCTCATGCATCATGGGTTATGATTTTATGTTTTAAAGGGGGTTTCTGTGCATGTGTATCTTTCTGCATCTATATGTATTTTTTGAGCTTTTTCTTTGACTCTTTGTTTATCTGTTTGTTTTGTCCTATTCTGGTTTGTTTGTCTTTATTTTATGTTAACATATTATTATTTTCCCTCTCTCTCTCTCTCTCTCTCTCTCTCTCTCTCTCTCTCTCTCCCGATGCCTATATATTTTCCAATGTGAGAGAGCAGGAAAGAATGTGGATTTGGGGTGGTGGCGATATGGGAAGGATGTGGGAGGAGCTGAAATGCGAGAACCATAAACAGAATGGACTCTATGAAGAACTCTATCTTAGAAAAAACCACCACCACAACAATAAATACAAACCCATTATTTCACAATAAAAACCAAATAAAGCACCTTGCTAAATGCAGCCTCATTAGAGAAAATAACCTGGCTTTCTACTCTGAAATAGTGCAAGATTCAAAGTGCATAATGTTGCTTGATAAACAGCAGAGTGAAGAAATGACTGCAGAGGCCTTGGCGGTCGTCCAGTCTCGGTCCCTGCCAGAAAGTCTTCTGTGCCCACAGTTCTTCTCTGGGTCTTAATCCCAAGGATGAAGTGAAGGCTCTTCTCTAATCGGCTCAGTGAGGCTTGGGGATGGACGCCTGCCCTTCCAGGTGGTAGAGGCTGCTAACCCTTTGAGAGTGTTAGTGCACTCGGTTAAGAGCACGGCTGCTCAGGCAGGCACCCGAGTTCTGCTCCCAGCATCTACATTGGGTGCTCACGTGGGCTGTGACTGCAGCTCCAGGGATCTGAGCCCCTGGTTTCCTCGGACACCTGCACTCACATACAGAGACACATACGTAGATGTAATTAAAAATAATAAAAATAAATATTAAAAAGGGAGTATGTTAACACACCTTAAAAGTCCTTTTATTTTAGGTTAAGGTCTTTGGGAAAATTTGCCCTGCTCTAGTCAAGATCCCTCCAGTCTCTCCGACTTGCTATTTTAGGTGACCCAGAGAATACTTGACTCACTATAGTACCAAACAGAGCATGCCCAGAAGCATTACTGTCTGCCATTTTCTTTAACCAACACGTATTTTATGACTTTAAACAGAATATGCCCAGAACTGTGTTAGTCATCTTTTAATTGTTCAAGTATGTGATTAATGCTATAAACTGAGCATGCTGAGGAATGCGTGTTTTAATCTAAGCATGCTCACAAACTTGCCTCCCTTGCAGTTATCTATGTGAGTGTGTACTGTCTATCTGAGTAGAACCCCCTGCGCTTCCTCTGCACAAGGTGAAAATAACTTGAGATAATGTCTATGCTCTTCTTACTCACTCAAGTCATGAATGGATCGATATTCTTCGATGTTCTGGTTGTGTTCTTCGACTTCACACTCATTAAGAGGACATCCAAAATGACTGTGATATCATAGACCCGAGAGGGGGACTGGCTGTTGTTGTCAATTGCCTTCTAAATATTTATGTCTGTACCCTTCAATTTCTGCTGCTCTCAGCCTTCTCAAGGGAACCTTCTTGCTGCAGTGGGTCGTGGCTAATGCAGAGGCACAGTACTGTTCGAAGTGCTGAGAATAAGCGATCATTGAGTGCTCAGCCACAGGCAGGTAATAAATCTCCCCCTTCCAAGGATAGAGAACATCATGGAGGAGGGGGCAGAAGGAACCTAAGAGCTGAATGATCAAGAGGAGAGCTGTAAAATGCTGTCCTCCATACAAGATACTTCTGCCGCACACATTAACACAATATAGCTGTGGTGGTCTGCACCTGATCAAACCAGAAGAGATATCGTGGACGAGGAGGGATTCCTGAGGCTCCACCCTCCAGCAGAGAAGCCACACTAGAGGTTAATGGCTGCCGAGGGAGAGATAATGATTTTTCTTTGGAGATAGGGCCCCTGGAAGGTTGTCCATTTCCGAGTAGATGGTCCCATATCATATGATCAGTACTAACTGGACTCTGTGTACTGTTACTAATATCAAAAAAGGACATGAAGTAAGGAGGGAAACTGTTTGGTGGGTACCAAAGGAAGTTCAAGCCAGCAAGTGTACATTGTATGGTATATGTGATTTTCATAGAATAAATACAAAATGTGACTTCAAAACAGAAAATAAAAGAGGAAAGCCCATTGTGTTACATTGTTTTTCTGGAAGGATTCCTCAGCATCCCTTCCAGCTATGAAATTCTGAGATTTTATGGGACACAAGGTTCCTGACACTGAGGTCAGTCCTCATTTACTTTATATTCACAGAACAAGTCCCCATGTTAGTCCCACAGCTGATACCTGGTTCTGCAAGGCCTACATTGCCCTCTATGATTCCTTCTCTTTCCTCTCCTACTAAGGGTTAAATTCTAAGTATTCTTGGCCTTGCAGTATTTTGATTAATTAACTCCCCTGCCTCTTGTCAACCCCACTTTTACAGTTAGTTAGTTGCAGAGAAGGGTGACATGAAGCAGATATGCCACTGAGTGAGGACAGATTCTCTAGGATAAAGACACACAACTATAAGTGTTAAGGACATTTATTGTAATAGCATGCTTTCTTGTATCTGGAAAAAATTCATGACAGTAATGTGTTAAATATGGACAACTTAGAGCAAAGAAAACATGCTATTCTTCTATTGCTCATTCTTAGAAACAGCCGTTTTGCATCTAACTCTCAGAATTTTTGCAAGCAACAGTGCAGGAACTGTTGCAGAATTGCCAGATCTAGCAGGTAAGGTCTTTCTTATAATGGAGGTAAAGAGGAGTAAGATGTGAGGATAGTGGAGATGAGGAGCGAGAGGGAGGGTTTCCAGGGCTACACTCTCGTCTGCCAAGTCTCTTAGGTGTTTCCTCATCCCCAGGACAATTTCCTGGGATATTAGGTCTTTTAAACACTCAGAAAGAGGATTGGCAAAAGGTCCAGCCTGCCCAGCTGCTTCTCCCAAGATTGACAACCTGAGATCAACCGCCAGGTCGAAGAAGAGAACCAACTTGCATCTTGTCCTCTGAGTCCCACAAATGTATTATGGCACATGCATCCACACATGCACGTAAAATAAATAAATGTAAAAATATTAAATCTAAGTGTATGCAGGCTTCATATTTGTTCACATAGGTTTGTAATATTTATATTTATGAAAAATAACTCTTAGACAATTGTTAAAACACCTTCTAAATTTTAGACTAATGACTCATATAATCTAAATCTTGACATCAAACATTATTATTACCTAGATTTATTTCCATATAAATATGGAAAATAAGTTATCTATCTTTTTACTTCTGTTTCTGGGATTCAGTTCTCATAATTCACTTTGAGATGAAGTTAAAGTAGAGAAAAAGTGTTGATTTTTTTAAAAGTACATGATTGTGCATACATTGCTCAGTTCCATGCCTCCTAATTCCATTTTGATTAAGGAAAAACTGTGGGAATTACTACTCTGATTTTTTATGGCTGTGGCTGAACCAGAATCTTAATATGCTGAGTATATGTTTTACCATTAAGGTACACTTACAAATTCTATCCTGGGATTTAAATCAATTACTATTCAAAGACATTTGCAAAAGTTGGCTAGACTTTTTTGCATACCATTTACTTATCATATATACATATCATATCATCAGGCCTTTAATTCAGGATATGAGGGTACTATGATAATAATGGAGAAAACCGTGATCCATGAATATTGTTTTAAATTAAGGTGACAGCCATATATATCCTGATATATCTCTTGAGGACTTGACCAAGTGGTGGTGGTAGTGAAGATGATGATGGTGTGGTGTAGGTGTGGTGTAGGAGGTCCTTCTGACTATGTGTTGCTTTCATTGGTTGAATAAAGAAACTGCCTTGGCCTTTTGATAGGGCAGAACTTAGATAGGTGGGGAAGACAGAACAGAATTCTGGGAAGAAGGGCAGAGTGGCAGATGCCATAAATCTCCTGCCTGAGATGGACGTAGGGTAGAATCTTGCCAGTAAGCCACAGTCATGTGGTGATACACAGATTTAATAGAAGTGGGTTAATCAAGATGTGAGAGTTAGCCAATAAGAGGCTAGAACTAATGGGCCAGGCAGTGATTTAATTAATACAATTTCTGTGTGATTATTTCGGGGGTTAAGCTAGCCAGATGGCCAGGACAAAAAGTAGGCCCACCCCTCCTGTAACAGTTAGCTTACCAGCATGGCCACCTAACTCCACTTAAAAACCTGAGAGAGCTTAATTTTAAACACATAAAAAACAGAGTTTAACACAGCTTTTTGCTGTTTGCTGGCGGTGTACTGCAGAGAGATTTTCCTGACTCAGCAATAAAAAAAAGCTGCGTCATTTTAAAACAAGGCTTCCTGGGCCCTGCCGCCAGTGCAAACTCTGGCTATGGAGGATTTGTGGGCCCTGATGGTTGTGTGCCCACTCGGGATTGGGAACAAAGTACCTGAGACATTGCCTGTGCCTGGTGCTCCCTGCCTGGGCAGGCAGCAGGATCAGGTCTACTAGGCGTGCACAGGCAGGAAAGCATGGCGGATTCCTGCTACCATACACAGATATGTTTCCAGGCTGCACTGTGCTCTGTGTGGCAGATTTGGCTGTGACTCAGATAACAAGAGTTTGTTCTGCACGCTCATTGTCAGAGTTAAAATGCTGAGTGCAGCTCCTACCTAGCGGCCCCAGAGCTAGCAGAAATGGTATGTCCATCATTTTGAAATTGGAGAGAGGTGGAGCCAACATCCAGAGCAGCTGCAAACCAAGCTGCTTAGCATTTTAAAAGCTCTTCAAGACAGTAGAGATTTACAGATTCACAATAGGACAGATTCAGACATAAAAGACCTCTAAATGGGTCACAATGTTGGATAAATGCACATAGGCTTGGGAGAGAAAATAGAAAGAGTATATAGAGTCATAAAATAAAGTTAATGCTTAAAAAAAACAGGTAAACTCTTTAAAGAGACAGAGTAAATAAGACACATAAAAATGAAAAATTCACAGAGTCTGGAGTCTGTGTATTATTGTGTTTTCTTTGAATTTTTTGACTGTAAAGGAGCTAAGTACAAAGAGAAATTTCATTGTATGGGCTAAGCTAAACCAGCATGTATATTATAAAGGTATTATGACTTCAGAATTTGGGACTAAGATATAATGCTTTGGAAAAGAGGTTCTTCTTTTGTTTTCACAGAAGATGAAACCCTATGGATAACTTCTAGACCAATATGGTATGATAGACCACACCCTCCTGAAAGGTCACTGTAAATACCTTCAGAAAATTACTTCACTCAACTGCCAAGTGAGATGAACCTGGCATACAGAAGACACCATGAAAGACCTGCACGAAGCAGTTTGGAGAGAAAAAACTATGCCCATATTCCCAAATATTGTTTATAAATGTTCTTTTATATTTAAAGGGGGATGTGATATAGATATGGCTAATTTGCATTGGTATGGATTTTACTTTATTGATATAAATTTGAGGTCAGTTTTGTAATATATATTGTATTTCTGATCTTGATTAAGGTATGGTGATTGTGTAGTTCATTTAAAAGTGTAATGTATAATTAAGAAATATAGGTTAATAGATAATCTCTATAATAGTCAAGTTTGCAGTCATGTTAGTTAGATTTTCTAGACATGCATAAATATATTTCGGATAGGCATTCTTCATATCTTTCAAAGACTACAGAATATGGCATTTAAGATGTTTTAATAACTTAGGGCTTTTCATGACAATGAGACACATCTGCTCCTGGTGGCACCAATCTACTTCAAGAGGAAGATGGGAATCGAAGAGGCTCCTTATACAGTTTGTTAGCCATTTGGGCAAGAAACTTTTCTTGCCTAGACAGTTGCATAAACTGGACACAAAAAACCCACAGAGAGAGGACTGCTGAACTTGCCTAAAGATGAGATGATCCTTCGGGGTTCCTAATTCATAAAAGAATCTGCAAGACATTCTGCAGGATAAAGAAAAAAGTGACTGAACTGTCTTTAAAATTTCCTGCTTCATGCAAATGTGTGCTGGATATTATGGGCCTGTAGGCTGAAGATGGATGCCCCAACAGTACAGAAGAATTTTGGGTGACTGTCCAGGCAGCGAGATGTCTCTGTCATTTCTAGAGTTTTGGAAGTTGCTTACTTCTCATTTACTTAGGTAATATTATATCCTTCTGGAATCTTTGATGGAGTTGAAGAATAGATAGTTATAGTTTTCTTTTGTTATGCTAAAAGATAAAATAGATTTAAATATTTTAACTGTAATTCTTGATAACTGTTTTGTTATATGTAATTTTACTATATTAAAATGAAAGCCTTTCTTTTTTGTTTAAATAGAAAAGGGGAAATGGTGTAGGAGGTCCTTCTGACTATGTGCTGCTTTCATTGGTTGAATAAAGAAACTGCCTTGGCCTTTTGATAGGGCAGAACTTAGATAGGTGGGGAAGACAGAACAGAATTCTGGGAAGAAGGGCAGAGTGGCAGATGCCATAAATCTCCTGCCTGAGACAGACGTAGGGTAGAATCTTGCCAGTAAGCCACAGTCACGTGGTGATACAAAGATTTAATAGAAATGGGTTAATCAAGATGTGAGAGTTAGCCAATAAGAGGCAGTGATTTAATTAATACAATTTCTGTGTGATTATTTCAGGGGTTAAGCTAGCAGGGCATCTGGAACTAAAAGCAGGCCTGCCCCTCCTGTAACAATGGTGATGGTGGTGGTCATGATGATGATAATGGTTGTGATAATGGTGACAATTATGGTGATGATTACTATGATGGATGTGGTGATAAGTGATGGTGGTGGTGATAGGGATGATGATGATGATGTTTATTTTAGGGTTTCTGCTGCTGTGATAAGAACACCATGACCAGTAGAATGTGGGGAGGAAGAGGTTTTATACGTCTGTCACAGAGAGAAGTAAGGGCAGGAACTCAAGGCAGGAACCTGGATATAGGAACTGAAGCAGAAGCTCTGTAAGGGATGCTGGATACTGGGTTGTTCTGCCTGATTCCTTATACTGTCCAGGGACTTGCCCAGGGGTAGCACTGCCTCCAGTGAGCTCGCCCCATTCACATTCATCATTAATCAAGAAAATGCCACACAGGCTTGCCTAAAGCACTAAACAATCCCACACCAGTTTGGATTCAAAGGGTTATTTATTTAAGGGGAAAAAAACTTACAGAACACCGTCCTACAGCAGCCAGGAAAGGAGTCTAGTCACTGGAGCAAGAGAGGAAGTGGAGGGCTACCGCTGGTTTTTAAAGAGAAAGAGACCACGCCCCAGTGGGCTGGTATCTAAGCTGCTATTGGCTGAAGGAGCAGAAGGAGTTCCCGCAGCACTTCCCCCCTTTGTTTAAGTAAGACAGTTCTAAACCTACTGTGAAATTATATACAATAAGAACAAATATCCCATTCTAACTAGCTTAAGTCTTGTATAATAAATAACTTGGCCAAGTCATGAGAGGTAAGTAACTACATTTATCTAGTCTTCAACCCCATCAAAGATCTGAGAAGGGAAATAATGTTACCTGAGTAATTAGGAAATGCAATCAAACAACTTCCAAAATATACAACAAATCAGAGAGACAACTAGCTACCTGGGCAATCACTCAAAGTCACATTTGCAGCATTGAAGCAACCAAATTTGGCTAAGGCCTAGAATAACTGACAGATTATTTTCAAAGGCAAGAAATTTTTTAAAACTGTCTTACCCTGTCTTGGCAAGATTTGACAATTCTGCTTATCCATTTCCGGATACTATGTATTTTGTCGGTACTTGAAGTATGGGCAGTTCCTTGCCCAGAGGCCGATTTTGCCAAGAAGAAGACAAGCTCCAAGTGGAGTGTCTTTGGTGCTAAACAATCTCTCAGGAATAGATCAGTGTTGCCAGAAGTGGTTGTGTCTCACTACCACAGAACTCTAAGTTAGATTAAATGCCATTTTCTACAGCTCTTTGAAGAGGTTGAAGATTATCTATTTATACAGAATATAATCTCTATGTATCTAAAAAACCTGATTAGTCTAGCTATAAATATGACAAACATAGATGACTATTAATCTATAGTTCTTAATACCTATCTAACTTAAATACTAAGACAATAAACAACTGTGTAATAAATGAGGACAATGACCTCCAAATAAGAATGTACAAGTATACACTTAAATATGGTAAATATATATACATAAATAATATATAAGTGTCTTAATCAGAGGTAAAAAATGTACACTGCAATATGGTGTATATATATATATACATATACATACATAAAAATGTTTTAAACAGAGGTAGAAGCATGCATGCATACAATATTCAATATAATTTAACTTTGTATCCAATGTAATTTTCTATAAACAATAACTCACAAATACCAATCAATTATCCCATCAGTCCAATTTTCCCTTATTTTCCTTTTCTTTTCCAAAATGACCCTGAGCTTATAAAATTCCTCCCCCAACCTTCAACTGTATACCAACTATAATCAACCCCTAAATGATGTCCCTAAGTCTGAGGACAAACTGTGCTGGGAGAGGGGACATCGTCCTCTAGAATTACTTCCAGCTGTCATGGGAGCGACGTCCTTTCTAGGGAATCCTGTGAAAGTAAAATGATGGTTAAATTTCAAGATCAATGTCTGGTAAAATTGCAAATAGTCTCTGAGTATTTTGTGGAGGTCTGGCCAGAATGTTGTAAAAGATGTGCACCATTTCAGCTAACCAAGTTTGAACCGTCTTGTGCAGCTGGTACTTGAAACAGGTCTTATAGTAGCGCTATCAGTATCATGACGTCATATCAAGCAGGTGGAGTTGTTGTTATGGGGCCCCATCTTCTTCCTGGAAACTTCAGAGATTACTGCAGGAAAATTCATTGTTCATTGTGGAAAACTTAAACATTAATTATATAAATATATACAGACATATGTATATTCAATAAAAGGTATGATAGATATATTCAGTGAAAGGTATGATAGATATGAAGAAAAGCGAAGATGTTTTCTAAATTCCTTTTTTCCTTCTGTCCCATATCATGGCTCTTGACATGAGACAGAAACTCTGGGTTTTTCTCTTAACAACACGCTTGGAATTAGAGAGGGACTGAGCCAGAGTCCAACTCCAAAACCAGCTCTATATACTTATGAATATAAATAAACAAAAATATATGTAAACATTATTACTTATAGAACCTATTCAATCTTCTTGGTGATCCATATTGGGTAGTAATTTTTTCCATCTGTCAGTATTCAAATATCCAGGGTCCCTTGAATTTTCTTTTGAAGATGAGTGTTGTCTTGCTGAGATAAGCACAGAACCCTGCCCCCATTCTATATGTTTTTCTTACCACCTGTATGATTATCATCATTGTGGATGAGCTGTCATTTCTCCTTTCCAAGAGGTTTCTCCTCTTCAAATCGAACCTTTATTAAGTTTGATGGTATCCACAATTTTTCTTCTCCTGTGGAAACAAGAGCAAAACCCCTTCCCCAAAGTAGCACATCTCCTGGCTTCCATTGAGAGGTCAGCACATCCTTGAAATAAACTGGTTGATTTAGTTCAGCAGGCTTTTCCATTATCCAATAATGGATGCTTTCTGCTGCTGTTGTTCCTTTCTCATTAGCGTTAAGAAAATTCAAGGTTAATAAGGCATTATGTAATCTATTTCTGGGGGCATTTTCTACCCCTTTCTGTTTATTTAACATATCCTTTGTAGTTCAATTTAATCTTTCTATGACTGCTTGACCTGTAGGATTGTATGGTATACCTGTAACATGCTTAATATTATAATAAGCAAAAAACCGTTTCATTTTCCTAGAGACATAAGCTGGACCATTATCTATTTTTATGATGGCCATAACTTCTAATAAATGTGTGATTACTGAATCAGCTTTTTCTGAGCGTAAAGCAGTTGCCCATTGAAAGCCTGAAAAAGTGTCAATGGTGTGATGTACATATTTTAATTTTCCAAATTCTGCAAAGTGGAACACATCCATCTGCCAGATTTCATTCCTTTGAGTACCCTTCGGGTTGGTCCCTGCAGGTAGCAGTGTTTGGTTATATA
Source organism: Ondatra zibethicus (assembly GCA_004026605.1). Classification (NCBI taxonomy): domain Eukaryota; kingdom Metazoa; phylum Chordata; class Mammalia; order Rodentia; family Cricetidae; genus Ondatra; species Ondatra zibethicus. The sequence continues at coordinate 28,970 of PVIU01006924.1, read as the reverse complement.
AAGAGCAAGTAGGGCATCTTTTTATAATCTCCTTAGTTTGTTGCCATGTAATAGAAAACTCTTTCTTTAAACCTTTGCTATTGACGTGATTTTTTTTAATGAAATTCTGAGGCCTGCAACATGCTTCCAATCAATAATTGATCAATTTCCACATTACCTTGTGCTAGAGACCTGGCAGACCCATATGGGATTGGATGTGTGTTATATACATCAGACAAAGCCTATTACTGATTATGTCTTATACCTGGATAAACAATGAAGTCAACTCTGTATCATCTGGTAAAAATTCAGTGGTTTCAATATGCAAGATAACTCTTTGCATATTGTGAATCTGTAACTACATTAAGAGGTTCTTTAAAATCCCTTAGCACCATAAGAATGGCATATAATTCTGCCTTCTGGACAGAACTATAAGGGCTTTGTTTCACCTTACTCAATTTGTCTGCCTTCCCTGATTTATTAGCATTGGTATAAAATGTATGGGCTCCAGTTAGTGGAGGTTTGCTAAAATATAGGCTTCTTATTTCCTAATTGAATTTCTGACTCATCCTCCAAATTTGAGCCATCATTTAGAACCTTATGGTCTTGCACAGAAGCTTCTAGAGTTTTTAATTTTCCTGGTGTGACATGTCCTCCATAGTTACTGGGAATGACTGGGCCACTTTTGGCTTGGGAGCCTGTGAGAGACCCCTCAAGGAGTTTCCTGATGGTATCAGGTTGCCTTGCCTGTCTGTTGTTGATCTGCATTCATTGGTCCAATGTTGTCCTTTACCACACCTCCTAGATATACCTGAAGGCCGAGGTTTCCTATTCCTGCCATTTCCAGATGAAGTGTTATTCCTAGAAATTCCTTGCCTGCAATCCCTTTTAAGGTGTCCTAATTTACCACAATTAATACATTTGGCAGGTTGATGTCCCCTCATCATTTTGGAAATCACTTCTCCCACCCAAGATTCATCATCATAATTAAAAGTCTGAAAATTCATGGTATGCTGGATCCATTCATCCATAGGTGCTGATCTAGACCTTAAAGGCCCAATCATCTTTTTGCATTCTAAGTTTGCATTTTCAAAAGCCAGCGATTCAAGAATTAGTTGTCTAGCTTCTGGGTCTGTTACTCCTATGTTTAGAGCCTTAATTAATCTTTGCAAAAAGTCAGTATAGGGTTCTCCCTGTCCTTGCCTAACGCTGGTATATGACTCTATCTTTTTCTCTGATTCTGGTATCCTATCCTAGGCATTCAAGGCTGCTTTGTGGCATAGGGACAATACTTCATCATAAAGAACTTGGACCTGTTGATCAGCATATGCTCCTATGCCAAGAATTTGATCCTGAGAAACCTCCACACCTTTTGCTCTTCCTTGCTGTTCCATATATTTGGATTCTTCTTTGAAATAAACTCCAAACATCAAGGAAGATCCATCTTCCAACAACGCTGATGCTAACTGGGAGAAATCATTAGAATCATTCTGACATTAGAATCCCAAGTTCTTATCATTTCCAATTAAGCAAGCCATAACTAAGGACGGCTTGCTTAATTTCCTTTAGGTCATTCATTCCTACTGGCATCCATCAAGCTTCTTTGGCTCCTTCGAGCCTTTAGAAATTGATGCTTTGTCAGAATAAATTACAGGGTGTGTCACTAACACCCTGAGTAAACCAGTTCTGACAGCTGGTGGTGGCATTGTATCCCTTGTATCTTCTCACCCGGTTCATCAGCTCTGATAATCTCCTCAGTCATTTCAAATCTCTTACTCACTGTCTCACATAAGGCCTGAATCTCCTGACCTGCAAAGGTTTCTAGTGATTTCCCTATGGTATTAATTTTCTGGTCCCCATTCTGCACCTGTGATTCCAAGGTTTTAATATTTCCTTTCAAATATAACATCTCCTCCTTGAACTTCCCCCGGATATCATGTAAGTTGCCATCCTGGAGGTATATTCTGTCTGTTACCTTATCAAAACTCTGTGATAACTTCTGAAAGTCAAATTCAACAGCCTGGACCCTTTCAGGTAAGTTCCTAGTACCCTTAGATAAGGAGTCAATTTTGCCTTTCATGGTATTAATCCTATCAATGAATGTCATATACTTCCATGATGATATAATATGAAGAAGGAAACTGAAACCTAATAACCAGGAAATTGAGGTATCTCCATAGGCATATAGGCCTCTTGTGAGTTCTTCCAAAGTGTCAGCAAAAGCCTGGGCTAGAGTCCCATTAAAAACGAAACCTGCCATTTTACCTGTTAACCAGCAGATGGTGCTGTTTCCGAGTCACAACCAGAATCAATGGAATGGTGTCAGGATAGATCCTGCAGTACTCGAGAAGTTAGATGTACTCTAGTGGCTGATAAACAACACGGCTCACCCTGGGCGCCCACCCTGCCCCGACCCGATACAGGGGGTCATGACACAGCCAATGGAGAACAGCTGACTGCCCGCCTAGCATCCCTATGCTGTTCCACGGGGACAAAGGTCACAGTGCAAACACAAACACTGTGGCGGGTATTTCAAATAGCGCTTCCGCTGGATGTGGCAACGGCTTGTGCTCTGACTCCCGCTGCCCAGGTGCTGCACTTAAAACACGCTCAGACTGTCCAGGCCCATGGATCCTGGGAGGTGTGGAGTTTCCATGGCTGAGGGAGGGCTCATGCCAAGCCGAGCTGGCCAAGCCGAGCTGGTGGCAGGTAGCTGAGCCAGAGGCAGGCAGCCGAGCCGGGGGATGGGGGTTAGGGGGTGGTTCTAAAACCAAATGTTAGGTGCCAGATAAAGCATGAAACAATCCCACACCAGTTTGGATTCAAAGAGTTATTTATTTGAGGGGAAAAAACTTGCAGAACACCATCCTACAGGACAGCCAGGAAAGGAGTCTAGTCACTGGAGCAAGAGAGCAAGCAGAGGGCTGCTGCTGCTTTTTAAAGAGAAAGAGATCATGCCCCAGTGGGCTTGTATCTCAGTGGCTATTGGCTGAAGGAGCAGAAGGAGCTACCGCAGCATCTTCCTGTAGTCAGATTTTTATGGATGAATTTCTCAGTTGTGAGTCCCTCTTCCCAAATGACTCTATCTTTCATCAAATTGGTGTAAAGGTAGCCAGCAAAATGATGGTGATGGCAATGGTGATGATAGTGATAATGATGGTAATAGTGATAACAATGGTGCTGAGGATAACCATGGTGATTATAATGGTAAAAGTTGTGGTGATGATAGGATAATGGTGGCAATAATAAGGAAGTTGACAAGGACAAGGGAAGGTCCAAGAGATTGATTGTGTGACTTTTGTATCAATCTAGACAGAAAAGCAAGCGTAACTCAGAGTTCGGATTGCCAGAACCATGAACATTATGTGAAAACCCACTAAAACAGACTCACAGTCTTATAATCTGGGAGTAGAGTGTAAACGATGTGTTTCAATAGCTGTCAAACAATTTCTGTATGTACTAGTTTCGAGCAACACTGGTTAAGCTGATGTGTTAAAAAGCCTATGACTTTGCCAATGACTTAAAAGTACTTATAGGTACTTTCAGGGTCGTGATGGGCTGTCACTCAGGAACTGAAGCTGATAAAGCAACCGTGTGAAATGCTGGTTGTGGTTATGACAGAGGACAACAGAATAAGAAAAATAATTCTCTTGCTTCAACCTGTCTCTTCTGCTTACTGATAAGACACTGAAAAGAACATCTGCATATACTGCCTAGTGTCACACATCACAGTGGAGGAAGTATGTTCTTTTTTTTTTGGTTTTTTGAGACAGGGTTTCTCTGTAGCTTTGGAGCCTGTCCTGGAACTAGCTCTTGTAGACCAGGCTGGTCTCGAACTCACAGAGATCTGCCTGCCTCTGCCTCCCGAGTGCTGGGATTAATGGCGTGTGCCACCACTGCCCGGCTGGAAGTATGTTCTGTAAACAGGACATTAAGCAAGTTTCTTCTTCTGAGGACACTGTAGGGTGTACTCACATAAACTACAAGAGCTGCAGCACTGTTAGGTAATACAGCTTTGTGAACTCATTGTCTTAGTGTGATTCACCCTTAGACAAACCATCACTGTGTGCCATGCAACTTTGATTAACCCTTTTAGTCGCGTGTCTTCTTTCAACAGTATCTTTTTGCTCACAGATAGCAACATATTTCTCTCCTTTCCCTTCAACACAAAGTAAAGAAAGAGAATAAAGAGTCTTCATTGGCTAATGCTTGGACTTATTCCTTGAATCCTGGTGATTTCAGATCCTAACATATGATTTCTTCTGAGTTTAAATAGATGACCATGTTCCCTTCCCTTATGATGCTATTTTAATGCCATACTTTAATTGTAATGAACAGATATTGGCTGGCTTTATGGAACTGCAATCTTAGCACAAATAAAACCCTCACTGGGCTCTTCTTTCTAAGAATTTCCACAAAAATGTGTTGGGGAGTTGAAGCGAAGGTCACCAAAATTCCTATTAGATGACTTACCAGGAATAAAGGGTGATGGCCACCAAAGGACAGGTGCAAACATCTGCAGTGGCTCTTTTGTCTCCTGCTAGAAAATAGTTGGTTATTCCTGGGACCTTAGAGGCACTGTAACATAGCAACACACAGATATTCAGAAAAATTAACATCCTCAAGTCACCTCAGGGGCAGTGGTGGCATTTTAATACCTTAGCCATGGGGTGTTTTCAGTATCTGTTTACAGAGTCAGATTCAGGAACCCACTGGAGGTTCCTTTATGATATCTCACAGCTTAAGGATGGCAGAATGCTCATCTCAGGCCCTCTCATCCTGAGCCTGAGGAATGGAGATGTGTTTTGTGGAGACGATGGATCTTCAAGTTATCTGAACAATTGGGGGTGTCTCCCTCCTCAGAGATACTGCCGTCATGTACATCAGAGAAACCATCTCTTTACACATACATTGATTTTATTAACAGATGGCTTATTATCTGCCCAGGATACCACAAGTTCTTTATGTTTTACTGTGTCTATCTATTATCTTTTATTCTGTCTGTATGTCTATCCATCCATCTATCATCTATCTATCTATCTATCTATCTATCTATCTATCTATCTATTATCATCATCATCATCTACCTACCTATCATCTATCTATCTATCTTATCTATCAGTATCTTTCTTTTTTCTGTATTTATTTCTTTTGTGTGGCATATGCTTGTGTTTGGGCATGCTCACTCATGGGCTTCTACATGGAGGTCATAGATCTTCCCCAGGTGTCTTTCTCTGTTGCCTTTCTATCTTACTGTGTGAAATAAGGCCTCTCACTCAACCTGGAGCTTGCTGACTGGCTGCATTCTAATAAGCTTCGGAGATCCACCTGTCTCCCTGAAGCTACTTGATGTTACAGATGCATACACATATGCCAAGGTTTTTTAAAAAATTTGTTATCATTTTTAAAAAAAAATTATGGGTGTGTGTCTGCATGTTGGTATGTGTACATGAATGCAGGTGCCTACATAGACTAGATGCTTGAGATCTTCTGGAGCTGGAGACATAAGTCGTTGTCAGCTGCCTGATGTGGGTGCTGGGAATCACACTCTGGTCCTCTTGAAGAGGAAGTACCCTTAACTACTCAGTACTCTCTCCAGCCCCAGCCATGCCCAGTTTTAACAGACGTGTGGAGGATCTGCTCTCATTCCCATGATACTTTAGCCAGTGCTTTACTCACTAAGCCGCCTCCCTAGCTCCTCATCATGTCATTTAAATTTAGCATCACCTGTTGGATGGAGTCATTGCCAATTTTAAATCCTACTTTGTCTTTTAAATTGACAGATAAAATTATATGTCTTTCTCATATATATGATGAAATCAAAGCTTCATGAAGGCTCAACCACATATACACGGGAAATAATCATGTCGATTAATTTCCGAAGAAGCCCTGGGAAATAAAATCAGCTAGAGTTTCAGTCCATGTTTCTCTAAGGATGGAAGAATTTCACTGACAGGAAATATTAAATAGCTCTAACTCATATTTTAAAAGCTCCATCCTGTTCAATTATCTTTTAATTCCTCCAGTTGCAACAAGGAAAAAAATCTCATTTGTTGTCAGAATATTTTCATAATCTACCCATCATTAGTTAATCTCTACGTTTCAATTTCAACAAGAAAAAAATAGTAATTGATGAGAAAATCCAGAATCTTTACTATTACTAGGCCCACTGTGGTGTTATGTGGCTATATTTGGTTTTAGGAAAGGGGTGTGGGTACTTCATTAACACACTGATAGTTTTCTCTTAAATTGCACTTTGTATTTAAGAAGTACATTAAACACATGACTGATCCAATTACTTAATTGTGAGGAAAGTTAATTAAACTTGAGAATCATAATAGCCAAGCTATTTTGTCTCTGGATAAAAAGGAGTCAAACAGAATGAAAGAAAGAAGTGGGTAAAAGATTTTCCTTTAAATGTCCATCTAATTACATCTATGTGTCTTTGAGAGTCAGAGTGTTACAGCTTGAACAGGAATCATCCACCGAAGGTGTGAGTGTCTGAACAGTTGATTTCCAGCAGATGGTGCTGTTTGGAGAGGTTATGGACTCTTTAGGAGAAGGAGACTCATTGGAGAAAGTAGGTCATGGGGGATTTTGGAGTTTCATAATTGGTCCCCACTTCTTGTTCATTCTCCTGATTGCTGATGTACTATGGTCAGCTGGCCTCCACCTCCTGCCTGCCATGCCATTCCTGAAGCCATGCCTTCTCTACCACGATGGAATGATCTTGCACCATTTCCTATCTACATTGCTTTGGTCAGAGCCTTTTGTCACAGTCAGAGGACAGATAACAAGTGCATGCATGCTTGAGAGTTGAACTCAAGCATTTTGGAGGTGTGCCAGTTATCAGCTGAGAATGTCATTCTTGGCAGAAAACACACCTTGGCTACCTAGTCTGATAAAAGTACAAGGCAGTTAGGGACTAGAGAGATGGCGGCTCAGAGGTTAAGAGTGTTGGCTGCCTTGCAGAGAATCTGGGTTCATTACCCAGCACCCGTGGTGACTCACAATTTGTAACTCCAGTTTTAGGAGATTTTCTGGCCTTCAAAGGCACCCCACTCATGTGTCTCTCTCTTACACACACATGTACACACACATGCATGCACATACACAATACTCTCACACGGAAAAAACACTCACACACATAAAGTAAAATAAATCTAAAAAAATTAGAAGAAATTACAAAGGTGAGCTGACCTAATATGAGCAGAAAATTCTATATCAGGAACCTGAGTTCAAATCCTTTCACAGCAATTTTGTTTGTTTTTATCCTGGGTGGAAACAGTATTTCTTTTAATTTGTGGTTTGCCATCAAGAAGGAAATAAACGACAAATGTAAAAAGTACATTCTGCCCTTGCTCTATCTAAAGATTTTAACAAATGAAAGAAACCCTTAGGGGGTTGTGCCTATTGGCTGTTTGACCCTGGGTACATCTTTTTTTTTTTTCAAACCTATAATCTCTGTGATAGATAGGTGTGAAGATGGATGAGTAAATAGACAGATGGATGGAGGAATGGATGGGTAGACAAGCAGATAAAATGTAGGCAGAGATATGGATTCTTTAATGTATACATTTAGGTAAATGATGCCTGCTGACTTGCTGGAAGGAAGAAATTGATTGATGTATGCCATGCCCAGCATGCTATTCATGATCAGTAAGCACCAGACACTGTGATATTCCAAAATTAGCAAGCAAATTTAACTCAAAAGTCCTTTGGCTCTCTGTGTAATGTTTTAACTTGCCTAAGAGATTCTGTGTGACAAATGAACTACTGGAGAAACACCTACTGGCACTATCTTCAAATCACACACCCTTCTTCCCTGGATACAGACACATAACCTGACAAGGTCACACAGGTTGCCAGACACACAGCTCAACCACACAGTGTCTTCTGCAGAATAGCTGAGGTGGATCTACAATGTCTGCAGCAAAAAAATTGTCATTATTATGCCCCTGACCACTTACATTACATTAAAATATTACTCTCTGCATAATTGAGGGTAGTTGTGTATACATATGTGTGTGGCTTATGTGCATGGTGTTTAGCATATGTATGTGCCCACGTAATGTGTCTGTGAACATCAGAGGAAGGTGCTGGGTGACATGTGGCATCACCCTCCAATTTATTACCTTGAGAAACTGTAGCAAGAATAATAAAAACTCAGAGATAGATATTGGGTTCAACCTGAAGATCAGAAAAGCAAAGCAGCCAAACCACTACAGAACTCTTATATCTATGAAATCTTCAGACTGGAAGAGAGGAAGTTTCTGTCTCATCCCGCCTTATATTCTCTAGTGCTGGGATTAAAGGTGTGCAACACCACTGCCTGGCCTATATGGCTGACTAGTGTCAGTATTTTGTGTTCTGGTCTTCAGGTAAGCTTTATTTATTAAAATACAAATGAAATATTAATACATTTCCCCTTTTTGTCTAAAAAAAGAAGGCTATAGCTAATATAAGGAAAACTATATACAATAACTACAATAACCATATATAATATATAGGCAATAAATAGATCAGCAATGTCTAGTCCATTTGCATTTGACAAATTCAGAAAAAATATTCCATATCCATCCTATCTTGTTGAGTACAAAGTCTTGTACTTAATTTGTTTTCTATCATAATTTGCTTTCTGCATCAGGTAAACAAGGAAAACTATAACTATAGCTGTCTAGTCTTCAACTCCCCCAAAGTCCCAAAAAGGAAATAAACTGAGAAACTAGCAAGTGCAAGTAAGTGACTTCCAAAAATTGTGAGTAATAACAGAAACAGCTGGCTGCTTGGACAATCACCCTAAGTTCCTCTGTAATGTTGGGGCATTCATCTTCGGCCTATAGGCCTAGCATATACTATAGACTTTCTGTGAATCAGGATGTTCTGGAGGGCTTTCCCTCCTTGTTTTGACAATCTTTAGCAGTCACTTTCTTTTGTGTCCTGTTTATCTAATTAGGACATCAAACAGTCAACAGTAGAGGCAGGGACATTTTCTTGCCCACTGGCTTAATTTTGCTTCATGTGGAGCTTCTTCGATGTCCATTGTCTTCTCTGAAGTAGATTAGTGCTGCCAGGAGCAGATATGTCTCATTGTCATAAAAAAGAAGAAGCTAGGTTATTAAAACATCTTAAGTGCCATATTCTGTAGATCTCCAACATGTTTGAAGATGATCTGCCTATCTAAAATATATCTTTGTTTGACCTTGAAAACATACCTAATGTGACTACAAGTTTTATTATACTAAGTGATTAACTACTAACTTGTATTTCCTTATTGTAAACAGTTGGTTATAATAACTTATAAGGACTACAAATTTGCGTTACATTGTTAAATGAGTTGTATAAGTACAATACCTTGAGCAAGAATAGAAATATATGTACAGCATGTTCTAACAAAATTAATTTCAATTTTATATTAATATATAAAATTTGTATACAATATACAAGAGTCCAATCCAATGTAAAAAATTTAAAACTAGTAGTTGCTTTTGAAAAGTAGATTCAATAATCTACCTTATATCTTATCATAGCTATATTCTCCCTTTTTATTTTCAGAGTAGATTCAATAATCTACCATTTTATCCTATTATATCTGTATCCCCCTTTTTTCTTTTCAGAATAAGAACCTTGAATCCAATTTCCTTTGTTTAGTTTTTTTCCTGACCATTACCAGTAACACCTTGTAACCAATAACCCTAAACAATGACAAATACCCATAACCCAATAAATGACCAAGAACCACCCACCTACCTCCCCTTGGGAATGTGGCCATTGTGTTCTTAAATTTACTTCTTGCTGTCTGGGGCAATGGCATCTTTAGGGGATCCTGTAAAGAAAATTTTGGGTTAATTGTTAAGTCCTGGGAGAGGTAGCTTTATCATTTGTTGTCCAGTCTCTGCGTAACGGGAAAGTTCAGGGCTTGTCTCAAATCCTGGCTAGAGTAGTCAGTGAGGCTGGCTCATCTCAGCTAGCCACCTCGAAATTGTTCTGAGCAGTTTGTAGTCCAAAACTGATCTTTAGGTTGTGTTTTTCAGCTTAGTGGTGTTATCATAGTCTTGGAGGAATCGTCATTGTGGGACCCCATCCTCCTTTTGGAGACTTCAAAGGTTGCTGTTACATATGCTCATGCTTCATTGCAGAAAACTGATAGAGACTCAAACCTGACATCACGTACAGGAAAGTAGATGAAACCTTAACCATAAGAAAAGCTGTTAAAGAGTCAACGTAAAAATCAAAGGATTATGAGATTAGTAGTAATAAAATGGTCCTTGAATTTTTGTTTTTCTTCTGTTCCATGTCAGGTGACTCTTTTGACATGAGACAGAGATTTTGGATTTCACCTTAATAAGCATTCTTGGATTTAGAAAAGGAGAGAGCCACACTCAACTCAAAAGTCAGCTTTAATCTTAAATTAGACTGGGACTACAAAAAGACCATTTGCATTGCATGTCTGTAGGGAATAGCAGAAACAAACATTTGGGACGATTTAAGAAATTTTATTCTGTTGGAAATGTGATATACCAGTAGGCCAATTTACTCTTTTAATTGAAACATTTTTTCCTGCATGTTTTGTCGTTTTTCTTCAGATGTCTCTTTTCTCCAGTGGTCTTCAGATTCCTTAGCTGGATACCTTTATTCTCCTGAAAAGACAAAAACAAAACCCTTCCCCATCCTAATTTTGGGGAGATTCTCTTTTGTCAAGTTATATCTGATCAAATGAAAAGCATTTGATAGCTTTATAGGTTAGTTTAGATTAAATGTCCATGGTGCTTAATGAACTATCATCTCTTCTAATTAAGACAAGTCTCTTTTTCAAATCAAGCCTTTATCAATTTTGAGAGTATCTATAACTTTTCTTCTCCTGTGGAAACAAAAGCAAAACCCCTTCCCCAACATAACACATGTTCTGGTTTCCAGTAGAGGTCAATACATCTTTAAAATATGTAAGCTGATTTCATTCCATAGTTTTTTTCTACTATCCAATGTCTCTCCACAGCTGTTGTTCCTTTCTCATTAGCATTTAGAAAATTCAAAGTTAATAAAGCAATATGCAATCTATTTCTGGGAGTATTTCTCATCCCTTTCTGTTTAGTTAAAATATCCTTTAGAGTTTGATTTGCTCTTTCTATAACTGCCTGACCTGTAGGATTGTGTGGCATACCTGTAATATGCTTTATATTATAATAAGCAAAACACTGTTTCATTTTCTTAGAGATATATGCTGGAGCATTGTCTGTCTTTATTTGTGCAGGTATACCCATGATGGCCATAACTTCTAGCAAATGTGTGACTACTCAATCATCCCTTTCCAAATTCAAAGCAGCTGTTCACTGAAAACCTGAATAGGTATCAATGGTGTGGTGTACATATTTTAGTTTTCCAAATCCTACAAAATGGAACACATCCACATGCCAGATTTAATTCCTTTAGGGATCCTTTGAGTTACTTCCTGAAGGTAGTGGTGTTTGGTTATATAAAAACAAGAAGGACATTTCCTTATAATTTCCTTGCCTTGTTGACACGTGATAGAAAAGCATTTTTTAAATCTTTGTTATTTATGTTTTTTATGAAATTCAGATGCCTTCAGCACATTTCCAATCAATAATGGATCAATTTCTGCATAATCTTGTGCTAGAGGACCTAGCAGACCTATATGAGATCAGACGTGTATTATGTATATGGGATGATTCTTATTCCCGATTGTATCTTGCAGCTGAATAAATAACAAAGTCAATTCTGTATCATCTGATATAAATTTAATATGCAAAACAGTTTCAATATGCAAAACAACTCTTTCTGCATATTGCAAATCTTTAACTATGTTGAGAGGTTATTTACAATCTCTTAGTATCATGAGACCAGCATATAATTCTGATTTTTGAACAGAACATAAGGACTTTGCTACACTTTACTTAAATTTTCTGATTTATAATCTGACTCCTGATTTATTTGCATCAATATAGAATATAGGGGCTCCATATTGGTGTCTCCCCGTTCAATGCAAGGAAGGATCCAGTTAGTTCTCTTCACAAGTTGAATTCTTGCTTTTGGGATAGTTGTTGTTAATCTCTCCCAAAAAAATTACTACAAATTCTTTGCCAGGGTTCATTTTCTTTTCATAATTTGTCAATTTCATCATTATTAACAGGTGCTATAATTTCTGCTGGGTTTATTCCTGATAATTGACAAAGTCTCAATTTTCTATTAAAAATTAACTCAGAACCCTTTTCTAAATAAGTTTTTCATTTTTTACTCAGTTTATGTGGCAAAAAGGAGCCATTCTAAGAAAATATCTCCCCTTGACATTAAAATTCCTGTAGGGAAATGTTTGGAGGGTAATATGACCAGAATACAGTTAAGATTCAGATTCACATGACCCACATGTGCCTTTTATAATTTCTCTTCAATCAAAGCCAACTTTTTCTCAGCTTTGGCTGATAATTCCCTGGGGCTATTTAAGCTCTTGCCACCATCTATGATTTTGTTTAAATTAATCAGGTCATCATGACCTCTCCCAATAGTGTACTGTAGATGGGAAATGTCTCCTAGCAATCTTTGAAAGTCATTACAAGTCTGCAATTGATCTCTCCTAATCTGCACCTTTTGGGGTTTAATTTTTTGTAAACTTATTTTATAATCTAAATAATTAGTAGAATCTCCTCTTTGTATTCTTTCAGGAGCAATTTGTAATCCCCAAAAGAATTTTTTTTTTTACTTCTTCAAACATTCTTTCTAATGTATCTACATTTGAATCAGATAGCAAAATGTTGTCCATGTAATGGCAAACTATAGATTCAAGAAATTGCTTATGTATCATTTCCAATGGTTGACTTACAAAATATTGACACAGGGTGAGGCTATTTAACATTCCCCGTGAGAGAATCTTCCATTGATAACTCTTAGCAAGCTGAGAATTATTATAAGTAGGCACTGTGAAGGCAAAATTTTCTGTCTTTTTCTTGTAAAAGTAGAGTGAAGAAACAATCTTAAATAATTAACTATAAGAGGCCATCCTTTAGACAATAAAGAAGGCAAAGGAATGCCAGACGTAGAGCCCATTGGCTGAATCACCTTATTAACAGCTCTTAGATCTTTTACCATTCTCCATTTTCCAAATTTCTTTTTAACATCAAGTACAGGAGAATTCCAAGGACTGGTTGATTCTTCAATATGCTGAGCATCTAGTTGCTCCTGTACTAGCTGTTCTAAAGCCTGCAGTTTCTCTATTATTAAAGGCCATTGCTTAACCCATACAGATTTGTCTGTCAACCATTTTAAAGATAGGTCTGTTGGTGCCTTTGAAATACCAGCAGCGGTTGTGTCCAGTTCTTGTACAACCTGAATGGTCTGTGACTGTTCTTTATATTATTTTGTAATATTTTTCACAGAAACATACGTTAATCTATGGTTTGTTTCTAAGATTGGGGGAATCTTGATCTGAGTATTCCATTGCTGTAACAAATCACATCTCCACGAATTCATTGTTATGTTAGTCACGTATGGTTTTAATATTCCTCTATGTTTTTCTGGTTCTATATTCAACCATTCTTATGTTCTGCTTTACCTGAAATAAAGTTCTGATCCCTAAAAACTATTTTACATTTAAATAAAAACTATTTAAATATTTACATCTTGCAGAGGTCAATTTGGATGCTAAGATTTTGATGGAATTATTGTTCCATCTGCACCTATGTCTACCAGACCTTCAATGACAATGTCATTTATCTATATTTTTAATTTTGGTCTTTGTTCATTTATAGAAGTTTGCCAAAATACTCACTTTGTAGTTTCTCCTAAAATTTTTGTTTTCTTTTCTATAGCTGTGCTATTATCCACAGCAGTATGGTTTCTTACAATAGGCATTAAGTTCTTTAATTGTTCTGGGGAGGAGTTTCCTCTACAATGACAGGAAATGACTGAACCAGATTTGGCATAGGGACCTGCAAAAGGCCCCTCATGGAATTTCCCAACAACAAAATCTTACCTTGAATATTCCTCCATGACCTACACTCATTAGTTCAATGCCTGATTTTGCCACACCTTCTGCATAATCCAGAAAGGAAGGGTGTTCTGAATGGATTATTCTTAGAAAAAAAAAACATTCTTTCTAGAAATACCTTGTCTACAGTCACGTGAATTAGAGGCCAACCAGTTGAATACTCATTCATCACTATCAGACAAGTACCTTCAATTGCCTACTTCGCCATCATCGTAATTTTCATACCAATCACAGACATAATTGAAAACAACATTTTAGACCTAGATTAAATGTCCTGATAGTATAACATTACACTGGTCTTGTAAACCAGAAATGAAAAATATTTTTCTCAGGACATCAAGAAAGAGGGACTCCTCCCCCACCGTCAATACCCAAAGCTGACATTCTTTTTAAACTATTTCCTGTACATAAATTGATTTAGTACATTAATACATTTATGTATATCGTACATTAAATTATATTCCCCAATCATATAAGCACGTATTAATTATCAATTATTTCAAACATTAAACTCTATATCAACATAATGTTCACTTAACCATGACTATGATATATAACTATTTAATTAATGCTCTATTAACATATCTGCATTACCTTACATATACCATAATGTCATAAATCTTTCTCATCCAAATGACTATCCCCTTTCCCATTTTGTCTATCATCCTCCGTGAAACCAACAACCCGCCCACCTATGCCCCTCTTCTTGCTCTGGGCCCATTTTAACTTGGGAGTGACTAATGTGAAACTTTACCAGAAATCTGGTTCTTACCTTAGGGCCATATTAATGGTTCATCATCCATACATTCCCCTTAAATAAGACATCTGCATGGTACAGGTCTAATCAGCCCATGCCCAACATAACTGTGGTCTCAGGCAGTTGATATTTTTAAATTTTTGGTATGCTGTCACTCACCATAGCATGAAGGTCAGCTTATAGTCTAGCTGGACTTATTAGTCATTTATCCACATATAAACCTCTACAACACATTAATTAATGGATCTGGGACATTAATACAAGCAGTACTAATCATGCAAATGCTAGCCTCCTCTTTCCAGGCTTCCAAGGACTAACTTTTCATGTTTTTAGACATAAATACAAATAATATAAAATTATCTTAGCCAAACCCCCTTTCCCCCCCCCACCTAAAATTGCCTATCCCTGTCAAACCCCAATTAAGGTAACCTTGTTTGACAAAATTATAACACTTGACATTTCAATTTTTCCTCAAACCTCTGGAAATCACCTCTCCTATCCATGTATCATCATGTTTCATGAGATTTAATATTAATTATATCTCAAATCTATTCCTCCAAAGGTGCCGACCTTGCCTTTAATGGCCTAATTGTCCTTTTGCATAGAGAATTGGTATTTTCAAAAGCCAGAGATTCAATTATTATTTGTCTAGCTTCTGAATTTGGTATCATTCTATTTACTGCTGAAGTCACTCTTTGTAAGAAATCTATAAAGGCTTCCTTTGGGCCCTGTTTAACTTTAGTAAATGACTCAATTTTCTTTTTTATTTCTCAGTTCTGTCCCATGCATTAAAAACTACTGTACAACTGAACTGAGCTCCCAAATTCCAGCTGAAGAGTGGTAGGAGTGAGAATGTGAGCAAAGAGGTCAAGACCATTATGGGGATACCCACTGAAACAGTCTACCTGAGCTAATTGGAGCTCACCAGCTCCAACCAGACTGGGAAGGAACAAGCATAGGACCAAATTAGTTCCTCTGAATGTGGTTGACAGTTGTGTGACTGGGGCAGATTGGGGTGCCACTGGCAATGGCACCAGGATTTGTCCCTACTGCATGTACTGGCTTTTGGGGAGCCTATCCTCTTTGGATGAATACCTTGCTCAGCCTGGATATAGTGGGGAGGGCCTTGGACCTTCCCAAGGCAATGTGCCTTATCCTCTCTGTGGTGTGGATGGGGGTGGGATAGGGGGTAAATGAAGGGAACAGGAGGAGGGGAGGGAGTGGGAACTTGGATTGGTGTGTATAATGAAAAAAGATAGTTTGTTTTCTTTAAAAAAAAAGAAAAAAGAAAAACAGAAAAAACTGCAGTACAGCATAAATTCAGGGTGTGGTCATCATGTGCCATTTGCCTTTCTATAGGAGCATAATCTCCTTCTCCAAGAATTTGATTTTAGGAGGTTTCCCTACCCCTAGCTTTACTCCATTGTTCAATAATCTTTGCCTCTTCTCTGAACCACGTACTCCATTAAAATTGTGGGCCAGGCTCTAAAACACCATTAATCAATTCTTTCCAGTCTTTAGAGATAATTCTATTACAAATTGATGAAGAGTTTAACATTTGCTTCACAAAAGGTGAATGCATGTCTTAGGAGACTATGGTTTCCTTACATATAACATTGGCAGAGTAGTTCAATTAGGTGTAACAGAGTCTCTGCCATTTGGCAATTCATGTAAAGTTACTGGATATATTAAGATTGGTTGTTGAAAACCTTAGGTTGTTTCTATTTTTACATGCAATGCTGAAATTTGTTCTCCATTAAATTCCTCTATCTGGATTTGAATATGTCTGTGATCTGTTTTACTAGGTTTTTATAAGGCCTGTGTCTTAGCACTTAGATTAACCAACCTTTTTAGTGATAAGACAAAAATGATAAAACTGATAATGTTTACAATTGACATTACAAAAATCCCATCTAAATTAGATATCCTCTCATTTAATTGTTCCATTTTCAAGCTGTCTAGCATATTACCATACAGAGATCCAAATTCCTCCAGTGTAATGCTTTTCCCATTTTTAATGTGGGAAAAACTCTCTCTTTTAACTAATTCCTCCTTTTAAGCATTGCCAATTGTCTACCAAATCTACCGATGACGCGTTGATGAAGATGTGAGGCTTGTTGCTGCTGCTGCGTAGAACAGTAAAAGCCTGACTGGATTTCAAGGCAGCTACCTACCTAGTTTGGCAGGAGTAAGAGAAGCATGTTCAGGGAGAGCCCACAACCCATGAGAGAAAGAAAGAGAGGGGGTGGCTTTTTGAAAAATACACAGGGCATTGTTTGGAAAATATACATGTGGCTGGGCCACCTGAAGGTAGAAACAACCACTCTAAGGTCAATGAGTCCTGTGGCATTTGTAGCCCAGGTGCTCCTGGAATTTGGGTGGCAGCTGGAGACTGTTTCAGAGAGGCTACAACAGGAAAATCCCAAACGTGCTCAGAGGCTTGGGGAAAGAAAAGAAAGCCTAGCCAGGTGAGGCTGGAGCCCACGTGCAGCTCTGGCCTGTGCTGGTGGCTCAAAAGCCACAGGCAAATGGGTTTTTGATTAATTCATACCCTAAACTATGGATGTCAATTGTAGCACGAGTCATAAAAACCCAGAGACAGATACTGAGAGTCAACCTGAAGATCAGAAAAGCAAAACAGCCAAGCCACTAGAGAGCTCTTACCTCTATGAAATCTTCAGACTGGAAGAGAGTAAATTCCTGTCTCATCCTGCTTTATATTCCTCTCTAGCGTTGGAATTAAAGGTGTGTACCACCACTGTCTGGCCTGTATGGCTGACTAGTATGGCTGTTTTGCATTCTGGTCTTCAAGCAAGAATTATTTATTAAAATACAAATGAAATATCACTATGAAAATCTGGATCTAGACTGGCAGGCACCAATCCTCAGCAATGTGCCCTGCAGTATCGGGTGCAGCTGCACAAATGGCCTGTCATGTAGGATTCAAGCTCAGCTTTTGGGCTTGCACAGCATGTGTGCTTACCCACTGAGCCATCTCCCCAGACACAACCAATCATTTTGTTTTCCCATCATGCAGCAGCACAGTTCATGGAACTTTAAAGGTTTCATTCTTACCAAATGCTGCTGGCTACTCCGTGTGATCAACCCTTTTCTTAATACTGCCAGAAAGAAATACTCCCACTGTATTGAAACAAAATTCACGACTTGCTCAGAATACTCACACTCTAGTTTATTTTCTGTTGTCCTGATAAAAGACTGACAAAATCTACTTGGAGGGAAAAGTGCTTATTTCAGTGTACAGCTTATAGCCATTATAAGCTTTAACTATAATAAAGCATGTCATGAAGGGAAGTCAGAGCAGGAATTCAAGGCAGGAACTGAAGCAGAAGCCATGGAGTATCAATGCTTACTGGCTTTTCCTGCATTCCTCAGCCTGCTTTCTTGTAGCATCCAGGACCACTTGCCTAGGGGTCACACCACCCACAGTATACGAGTATACTACGCCATCGTCCATTAGTTTACTATCAATAAAATGCCCCATAGACTTGCTCACAGGCTAATCCAATAGAGGCATCTCTCTATTAAGGTTCCCTGTCACCAAGTGACTCTACTTTATATCAAATTAACAAAAACTAACCAGTGCAAGAGCTGTGTAGTGTCTGCAGATGAATCTCGGTGTCACCCCAGAGTTCAAAGTAAAACAGCATGAACTAGAAGCCCTCAGGGAAATCAGGCAGGAACCATACGTCAAATATGATGTGAGCCATCTCCCATAGAGGCCTTTAGTAGAAGTCTGCAGTGCCTCCTTACCCAAAATAAAACAGCCCCTATTTAGTGTGATCCCATCCTTGCTACCAATCAAAATAAAGAGCTAGGAGTGTGGGCTGCATTGACATCTGTGGGTGGGGCTTTGATAGTCAACTGCAAGTTCTGATAGCATAGATAAGATGGTTAGATTACAGACACTCTTTAGCTTGAGACCAGGTACAGACTCTGGTCAACTCTGGGAGATTGACTTCAGTCCCTTGGTAGGTGGCAGAAGTATTGACAGATGCCAGTCATTCTCCATGAGGACTGAAAGGCATCCTGCCGCATTGTTACTGCGAACCTCCCTCCATATTAGCTAGAGTGGAAAACCTCTGCTTGACCTTGTATGTGGTTTGTGTATTCACATAGCCCAAAGGTGTGACTATAAGGAATATATATCTACAGAACTCATCTCTGGCAGTATTGGGGCTAAGTGGCCATCCAGCCCTGAAACTCTACCTTTCCAACAAAAGAGTGAGTAGAAACACCTCCTTCATGGGCTGGAGAGATGGCTCAGTGGTTAAGAGACTAGCCTCATAGAGAAATTGGGTTCGATTCCCAGCATCCACATAGTCACTCGCAAATATCTGTAATTTTGTTTCTAGGGGATCCAACACCCTATCTGGTCTCTGCAGATACTAGGGTAAATTATGCAGTAGAGGAGAAGACATAGAGTCCATACTCACATAGGATTATCAGGCTGGGACATGTGAGCTGAACGTTGAATGCAGTGTGGTGTGTAAGTTCTTAGCCATCAGCCTAGGACAGGCCCAGATGCAGAGATCCTGATATTCAGAGCCAACTCATGATAACCCTCTTGCATGAGAATGCGAAGTGAGGAGCATATTTGGAAACTAGTGGTAATGGCTAATCTTAGTTGTCAACTTGACATAACCTGTAGTCACCAGGGAAGGAGGAACCTTAAGTGAGGGCTTGCCTCCATCAGATTTGTCTGTGGTTGTGTCTGTGGGGCATTACTTTGATTGCTAGTTGATGTAGGGGCAGAGAATCAGCACACTATGAGTGGCACCACTCCTAAGTTAATAGGCTTTGGCTGTTGGAGAAAGGCAGCTGAATGTTGAGTCTGGGAACAATCCAGTAAGCAGCATTCTTCCATGGCCACTGCTTCAAGTTCCTTTCTACCATGAGTTCCTACCTTAGGTTACCTCAATGATGGTCAGTAAACCAAAGAAACCCTTTCGTTTTGGGTCATGGTGTTTACCATAGCCATAGAAAGCAAACCAGGACACTGGTGTTAAAAAGTTTCTGGCTTTGTGTAATGCAGAGCTTCAACATGAAGCTTGTAGATAGCTACTGGATTCATTACCAGCTGGAAAATATGTGCCAGAGGCTAAATTGCATGATTAGTAGATTTACTGCTGAGAAAATTCTCTAAATACAGCACATTAGCCATTTGCAGCTGCCGTTTGGAATCATAGCATCAGCCCTAGAGATAGTGAGACCCCAGAAAGAAAATCAACTCTCCCACCCCACCCCAACCCCCGAAAATAGAAGCATGTTCTAAACACACATATGTCACAGACTATAAGATTGAAAACCTCCTCCACTGACTCTGTTGAAATTTTAGGGGCTGGTCTTTGTCTTGTCTCTGTAGGTCAAGCTACTGTAAAGGTTTATCTGAGTGTCCAGTGCCTTCTCGGCAAAGACTCCAGAACACTGTCATGCCATTAACAGAAAGGAAAGGTGATGAACTATCTGCCATGTTGAGGAGGAAGTGACCCAGGGAGGAAACGGGTTGGGCAGGATTCAGAGGCAGACACAGAGGTAATTCTGAGTCTATATGGGCAGAATAGTTTTAAGATTTATAACCTAGGGGCTCAACAAGTGAAAGAAGTCTTCTACCAGGACTGAAGACTCTAGAAGCCAGAGTCCCCAGAAGCCACATGGTAGGAGAGAACCAACTCAAGCAAGTTGTTCTCTGACCTCCACACCTACAGTGTACTGCCCTGGCCCAAAATGAATCAATGAATAAATAAATAAATTTAAGAGTTTACAATTGCACAACCAAACGTGAGAGTTGGAGTTAAGGATTGGATCTGCTTCCATATGTGTTTCACAGGGTGACATGAACATGGATGTGCCCTGGATCACCCTGAAGGGATGGGTACATATGTGCACAATTTAATCATGACTCATAATAAAGACAATAATCACATTACATTTATGGGCTGGGGCATTGACTCAGTGGGTAAGAGCATTTTCTGTGAAAGAATGAGGACCTGGGTTCAATGAACCCTGAGTAACCATGTAAAAGTTTAGGCATGACTACATACAGGCCTATAACCCCAGTGCTGGCTGGAGGCAGAGAGGTAAAGAAAGGGAGATCGCTGAAGCTTGGGTCATGGGCTATGGGTTGAGTGACACAGTCTCAAGGGAATATGGCAGTGAGTGATAGAGTGGGGCAATGGTGTCCTTCTCTGACCTCTGTATATGGGGATGTATACATCTCCACGCATGGGTGCACCCATTCTTGTCTCCCCCTACACAAAGAATACTATTGCATTTGTTTTTCATCTGCTCAGTCTGTGTATCCTTTGCATTGCTGGATTTATTTTTAACGTGAGATGTGTGTGCATGTCTGTTCCTGTGTGTGCATATATTACATTTGTGCTGGGCTGAATTCAGGATCTAACACATAGACACATATGTGCTCACTACTGAGAGATTGCTTCAAATCCTATTAAGAGTTTTCTTCCTTCTTCTTCTTCTTCTTCTTCTTCTTCTTCTTCTTCTTCTTCTTCTTCTTCTTCTTCTTCTTCTTCTTCTTCTTCTTCTTCTTCTTTTGTTTTTTGTTTTTTTTGAGACAGGGTTTCTCTGTGTAACATCACTGCCTGTCCCGGAACTAGCTTTTGTAGACCAGGCTGTTCTCGAACTCACAGAGATCTGCAGCCTCTTTAATCCCGAGTGCTGGGATTAATTCAAAGGCATGTGCCACCACTGCCCAGCTAATAGTTTTCCTCTTAATTATATATAAATATTATTTTACTTTTCCCTACAAAGAATTAATTATAGTATCACTTATTTCACCAGATTTTTTTCTTGAGTCAGATAATACACAAAGGATGCCACTCACATTGATTGTAATTGTGTGCCATTTCTGTGAAGCAGGAACATATTAACTGTTCCCATTCCACCAGGTGGAAAATGGAGGCAAAGCAAAGTTACATCATCCACCAAAAACACAACAGCTTGTGCCAAGGACTTTGACCTTGAGTCTCCTGTAGACCAAAGTCTCACACACATCTCTAGGACTCACTGCTCACATCTCTAACAGCAGCCGTGAAAAGGACCAGGTCTGGATGTTTACAGTGACGTCCAGAAGACAGTGTCCACTAGAGATAAGTACCACACCTCATCTCAGAACTCAATTTTTTTTTCAAAATTAATAACCCAAAGGAAACTCTTCCTTACCTTCCCAACTTTTTAAACTTATTCTTAAATAGTACTTTTTAGTGACAAGCAGATAATTCCTGAATTTTCAATATTGCCACTCTGTCTTCAATCTTTTGACTGAATTGCCTGATAATAATTTACATATCATAACAAACAAGTGCTTGCCAATTTCGCTGGTGAACTTCAGCTTGGAATTGTGTCATTTTCCGCAAATAGCTAGTTCGATAAGCAAAACTGCATTCATTGATCTGAGGTTAAGTAAATATTTGATAAGATTGAGTGCAACACAATTCAGGAAACAGGATCCTGGTCTCTGTGGTCATAACTAGCCAGGGCTTCTGGATTGAACTTGTTTATTTCATTACAAATTCAAACTGCAAACAGAAGCTGTGATTTTGAAAAACCCACCTGGTTAGAATACTTGATGCATCATCAAATCTATTTTCTTTATCATCTTCGGGGATCATTACCTGTAAGAGAGGAGAATACTAAACCTTGAGAATAAAAGGCTAATTAATTTAATCTGGTAGTGTCAGAGAAACAGAAAAATAGTCCAGGCATCTGCTTACATGCTTGAGAATAAGAGAATATAAAACTACTCATTAATATATAATTCAATCTTTTCCTCAGTTCAATATTATGGTCAATTAAGGTTAAATTTGAGGCAGGTAGGAGGTAGAGGCTTCAGGATTGAGTTTGGATGAAGAGAGCCTGAGCCGTAGGGTGTGGGTTTTGTCTCGGGAGATTGTGGGGAATTTTTCCAGTTTGCAGAAGCAGAGAATGAGGTTGCTGGTCTGTGGTTCTCATGCTGGGCCCTGTCTGTGAGTTATAAGGGGGACCCTGTCTGTGAGTTATAAGGGGGACCCTGTCTGTGAGTTATAAGGGGGACCCTGTCTGTGAGTTATAAGGGGGACCCTGTCTGTGAGTTATAAGGGGGAGACTCTGTAGCAGAGAGAAGCCCACAGAGAGTGTGTCAGCACTGGAGCCACACAGAGAGCACAGGGGAGGAGGTGTCTAATGTTTTCCATTGAACCTTTTATTTTCCTGTCACAGATCCTATTCACAGTTTCTCCTCTTTCACATTTTTCGTCTTGTCACCCTCGCTTATTGGTGCACGCATGTGTGTGTTTGTGTGTGTGTGTGTGTTCATGTTTGTGTGTGTGTGTGTATGTGCGTGTGTGCGTGATATGTATGTATGTGTGTGCATGAGCATATAGAAGCCTGGGGTTGCCGTGAGATGTTATCTTCCTCTGTTATTTTCTTTAATTCACTCAACCTGGACTTCACCACTTTGGCTACACTGGCAAATGCCATCCCACTCCATTTGTCTCTTGCACCCCCAGAGCTGAGGTTACAGGTGCGTGTCACCACACTCAGATTGTATGCGGGTCCTGAGATCCGAATTCAGGACCTTATGCTTGCACAGCCAGCACCTTGCCCACTGAGCCATCTCCCCGAACCCAAGCTTTTGAGTTCAAGAGGATCCTCGTGGGTTCTGGATAGCAGGCTTCTAGGAAATGGTGCCATTTGTGAATACTTTCTACCAAGTCATAATTTGTACTTTCACTGTTTTAATACTGTATTTCAGAGCTTAAATTTTTCATTTTAATGGAGTCAAGTTGTCTCCATTTTCACAAATTTAGCCTTTGGTGCTGTATCTACATTATTCTTGCCTTGCAGAGAAAAGTCTGATTTTTTTTTTAAACATTATTTGTTAAAGTGAGTCCCATCCACATTAATTGGGGTTTCACTTGTGTTAGGAATGAAAAAGCAACTGAACCTACCTGTCTGCTATTTCTGATTGCCTGACGTATCAGTTCCCTCAGTGATATCATCCCACGTTGATTGCTGCCATTTTACACAATCCCCAATGCTGGGTAGCATATGTCTTCCAACTTGATTTTTCTGTGTTGCATTTCCACATGACTTTTAGAACCAGTGTCTAAGATCTATATGGTGTTTTCTGTGATTGTTTTACTGGGAATTTGATTGAGAATATATAGTATCTACAAGACCATTCTAAAAAAAAAAACCTAATCTCATCTCTCAATTGTGAGTTTCCTCTCCATGTCCAGAGGATATATACATATATATCATATATATGCCTTAAAAATAAAGCAAATGTGCTAGTTGCCCATATATCATTCCTTTATGTTGCTTTTATACTCAAACTTAGATATTTTATTCTGAGAACTCTATACTCAATGCCATTATATTGCTTCTTGCTTCAGTTTGCTTACCTCTTGCTGGTGTCTATGAAACACTTGAATTTACGAGTTGTTAATTTCTCTTCTGCTACTTGATTATTTATTTAGCAACTTAAAACATATTCTTGATTATTTGGGGTTTTATATGTAATCAAATCGTCCATGATTACATTTTCACGCCTCTCCTTCTGAGAGGGACATTTTATACTTTTGCCTCTCAGCCATATTGAACACACATCTCAAGAAAGGCTCCCTTTGGGCTCCCCTGTTATTAAGGAGGATGCTTCCAGTTTCCTGTCTTCAGGTATGACATTTGCTATATTTTCATTGCCACTTTGAGGAATTCCCCTCTGTCTAAAAATTGTTATAAGGTTTATGATCAATAACTGCTGCATTATGTTGGCTTCTTTTTCTGCACCAATCGACATGAGCTCACACGTTTCCTTGGTTGACATGTGGATAATATTGTTGCCTTTCAAGCATGAAGTAACTCCTCTTACTTGGGGTGATCAGTCCTATTTCTATTCCATTCGATTGAGGTCATGAGTACTGTGCTGAGGGTTTTGTGTCTGTGTTCATCAGAGATATTGAAATCGGCTTTTCTTCTCAATGACTTTATCTGGTTTCATTTTTAAGGTCACAAAGAGGGTGGCATTTCTTGGCTGTTCTCCTCAGCTTCTCTCTATTATTTTTACTTGGGGGTTTTACAAGTCAGTGTTATATCTCTTGGCATGTCAAACTCAGCCTCCAGCAAGCTGTCAAAGTCACCTTTTATGCATCATTCCCAGTTTATGTCTCCAGCAGCTTTGGCTCATGGTCATTCAATCGTCATTGCAGTTTTCTAGATGCCTTTCCTCCCTAAATGTCTAGAGGCAGTATTTCTTTTGACTTCAGTTCTCAGAAGTCCAAGCCACCCATATTTTTAGCTTGCTCGACTCTTCCTTCAATGCTTGGAAGTTTTTCTCTTTTTTTTCCTTTCTCCTTCCTTTCTTTCTTTCTTTCTTTCTTTCTTTCTTTCTTTCTTTCTTTCTTTCTTTCTTTCTTTCTCATGAATTTTTTTGTTAACTCCCCTTTGTTGTCAGAGTGACGACAGACCCAGATACCCACCTTTTCTTTCTCCTTAGCAGTGTGTGACCCTCAATAGGATAGTGTTCTTAGGAGGATGTTCAAGGCCCTTCTCTGATTTCCTTTCACCCTCAAGTCAAGCCTCCCCCATAGCGTTGCTATTGCTGTTTGGAAGAAATGACTGTTATACAGTATAAACTGCCTGTTAGATATTTTTCTCCTGTAGACTCGTCTTCATACACTGGTGCATCCGTAGCAGGGTCAGGGAATTGAGAGCAGAGATTTAATAGATCGAATGGCTACAGCTATGACGCCTGAGATTAGCTATTAACTTTGCCTTCAAATGATGTAATGATAATGTCATACACACATACAATTCAAAACCAGATTTGTCATTAAAAAATGAAAGGACTTAGTGGAGTTTGATTATTACTCAAGAGCACTGTGCTGGAAATCATATGGACATAGATTTTGCAGACAGATGTCTTGTTGATGTCTCCTGTGTCTGAACCAAATGACCTCCCCCACCGGGAACAGCTTCCACACAGGTACCTCAGGGCTGTGCACTTCTTTCCGTCTCAGTTTTACAAGCCACTTTGAAATCCTTTACAGCCTGAACTGCCATCATTTAAGCATGTCTTCTCTATTGAAATCAATAATCCATTAGTTCAATGAATTCTTTGGCTCCTTTAAATTAGAGAAATGTGTCATTTTAAATGGTTTCCACGGGTGCCTTTCTCTGTCCTAAATTTTTGACCAGTTATGAAAGCGGCATGCTGCTCCCACAGCCAGAGGCAGGCAGCCAGGCGTCAGGTTGAAGAGCATTTTGGTAAAAGCCTAAGCAAGGGAGGTGATGAAATATCTTTCTCCTCAAAAATAAAAACTGATTCATCATACCTAGAAATTCATTTTCCTGGGAAGCAGGGAAGCAGGTGCAGTGGGTTTTGGTAATTAACTTGTGAAGCTGTTTCTGCAATGTCTACTTTTCTTCCTTAATGATATCCCCCCTTTTTTTTGCAGATATGCTGATGTGCAGTTATTTGCCCTGCCCATTTTTGCCTATGCTCGCCCTGTGTCACTGAGTATTTCAATGGGAAATGCACCCCCTTCCCACTGATTCCTGTATCCCTAATGAACAAATCACAGGAATGCATTTAACAGGCCTTGCAGAGCATGTGTGGACATTGTGGGCTTGGGAAACTGTGTTCTGTACTATCAATGGACTCCAAACCCTTAAACAGTGAACGTAAAGGGGAAATTAAAATTTGTCTGTTTATTAAATATTTACTTATTATTAATTTTGTGATGCACAAGTGTCTGTGCACACATGAGTGCAGTACCCTTGGAGGCCAGTAGGAGTCAACTCAAATCCACGTTTAGTCTTGCTGAAGGGTACGTGGTGTTTCCTTGTTGTGCATGGTGAGAGTTCACACACTGTGAAGTCAGAGGAGGCTGCTGAGGCAGAGACCATCTCCCCTGGCGCTGGAGTTATAGGTAGTTGTGCATCTCCATGTGGGTGCTGCGAAAGGAACCCAGGACGTCTGCAAGAACAGCCAGCGCTCTTAACTGCTGAGCCATCTCTGCAGCTCCAATCCCTAAGTGGGTGTAGAGGGTGAAGCCACCAAAACCAGCATGATGGGGTTGGCTTTAATCTGTTCTTGTTGGACTTAAACATAAGATAGACAAAACATTCTGTCCAGGCCCAGATATGGGAGATGGTTTCTGCTTCAGCTGCCTCCTCTGGCCTCACAGTGCGTAAACCATTGCCCACAACAGGAAAACATCATGCACATCCCAGCAATACTTTTTTTTTTTTTTACAACAAACATAGCTTTAACTTGGCTCTAGCTTGTATTTGCCACTTTTATTTTTTTTAACTATCATCATTTGGGGTGCAGCATGTGTGATGCATATGTGGTCTCTGATCTCCACAGAAATTGGCTCATAAGAATGGCTGTGAAACCCAGGGAACAGGTGTGGCATGATTGGCATGCCTAGTGGAAGCTAGAATTGAGCATCTCAGATTGTGGATAACTTGCTTAGATATTTTTTTAACCATTTACATTTTCTTTTTTTTTAACACTTGCGACTTTTTATTTTGCAGATGAGTGTTTTGCCTGCATGACTGTCAGTGCACCATGTATATGCAGTATCTGCAGAGACCAGAAGAGGGGATCCAATCCTTTGGAATTGGAATTTCAGATGGTAGGTGCTGGGAGTTGAACCCTGATCCTCTGAAAGAGCAGCAAGTGCTGTTAATTGGTGAACTGTCTCTCCAGCCCCTCTGTTTCTTCTTCTTCTTCTTCTTCTTCTTCTTCTTCTTCTTCTTCTTCTTCTTCTTCTTCTTCTTCTTCTTCTTCTTCTTCTTCTTCTTCTTCTTCTTTTAAATACATCCAGCTTTTGCAATCACCCTCATCCACTATACGATAACAACCTTTTCTCTTTCATGGAGCTTCCTTGTTTACTTGTATCTCATCCGCCACTAGAAGGATTACCCGAGAGCTCTCAGGTCCTCTCTGCTGACACTCAGTAGCTCCTGCTTGTGCAGTGGAATATTACATGGCATCTAGTTATCCCTTCAACAGTAACAATCAACTCACAGCAGACAGGCTTTTATCGCATTTCCAAGTAGCATGCTGAGTCACCACGGAAAACTGTTCAGGGTGAAGGCTCTCATTTGCATATTACTCTCCTCTGTGTTGACTTCTTTCATTTATTTATTTATTCATTCATTCATTCAAATGTACTTATTTTGTGTGTATGTGTGTTTCTTCTGCATGCATGTGTGTGCACTACATGGGTCCTCTGCAAGAGCAGCCAGTGTTCTTGACTGCTGAGCCATCTCTCCAGGCCTTGAACTTCCACATATCTAAAAATGTTGTTGCTTTCTGGCTTGGTCTTATGAATGTTCGTGCACCAAATGGACTTGGGGGCTGCTGCTTCTGCTCCTGCTGATATCAAATCAGGAAGGAGATGGGTTGATGGACCCTGAAGGGAAATGATGGGAGACTGGAGGAAGGTAGTTGGATGTATGAGATCAAAATATATGGCATACATGGAAGACATTTAAAAAAATTAATACAAATTTTTTTTAAAGTTTTCTCATGCTGGTGAGGTTTTTTAATAGTAATTAATTTCTCACTAATATTTGGTATCTTCCCAATTTTCCCTAATAATTGTGTTTCCCTAATAATTGTGTACTAAAAATGTGCTTATTTGAAGGGAATGTATCCTCACTGTACTCTTAATGAGCTTCCCAATTATGGACCAGCTATTACATATTTCACATCAAGTTACACACAGCCAGAATGAGAACTTCTGCAGAATTTGCTGGAGCTGGGGTAGCACATTAGACTCTGCTTTCGTATCTTTTCTATCTGTAGAGAGTTTGACTTAGATAATGTTGTGCTTTTTTTTAGTCTTGTCTCAGAAAGTGCCAGGATTGATTAGTCATGTCTGCTATAGATTCGTGATAGGCTGTCAAAGGTCTTCCTGGCGTGCCCGTGACTGACTCTAACAGTCACAGTGTGGTCAGTCAGTCTTATGGCTAAGCATCTTAATGGTGTTAATGGAAGAAAACTGGAAACATAGCTGTTTTGCAGAAAACACATGTTAAAGGACTTATGTACAGAGCCAGTAAGACAGAAACTTCACCTTCCTGAGTCTAACGTGGTACTGGGATAATCTGCTTAACCAGGAGCAAGAGCTGTGATCCCTGATGATGGTGAAGGGTGAGCTTCAAAGAAGTGAAACCTGTGGGTTTTTTCCTCCTCCTCCTCCT
>PVIU01006923.1:24441-96675 GCA_004026605.1 Ondatra zibethicus | reverse complement strand
GGAGAGGATAGTAGGAGAAGGGGAGGAAAAGAGGGGTCAGGAAAAAAATGTATAGCTCAATAAAAACAATAGGAAAAAGAAATCTGAAGCCTGAAGGAGCAGTCTCTAACAGACTAGGCTGGTGAACTTGGCTTATACAATGTTCTATAATGAAAACAAACTTCCACCTTATTTATGTATTATCAATTGGCATGGATAATTTTATAATTTAAGATGTTGAAAAAGAATAAAAGAATATTTCATAATGTATAAAAATACTTTCAAATCTGAATTTCACTGTCCATAAATTAAGTGTTATTTAAACACTGCTATGCTTACTCTGTATCATCCACTTTAGACGTCACTACTATCACAGCTGGGTAGCTGTGAAGGAGGTCATTCTTTAACTTCAAAGCTATGAAGGGGAAAATAAGAGATTGATCTGATAGTTTTAGAAAATACATGCTTCTGTTATACTTTTTAGAAGTTATTCATCCTAATTCTTCATAAAAGGATGATATTCTACATTTACTTTTAAAAATGTTTTGCTTTGTATTGTTCCTGTGAGAATGATGTTCTTTCTGGGAACTCTATTAAACTAATTTAGCTAATTGAAATGGCTAATGCTACAAGGATGATAACTATACCCCCTCCCATTTAAAAGATAGTGTCTAACATAAATTTATTCATCCTAATTTCTTATTACTATGTGCATTGTAACATTAGTGTGATTCTGATAAGTTTTCCCTATAAGTAAAATATTCTTAAATATATAAGTAATAGACTGAAGTAAGAAAATACAGTGAAGTCCCATGGTGTTGTCTGCTGGCCCATTACTAGAATTAAATATAACTGATGTTTTTAGAGAACTGGTAAAAAACACTGAAGTGTTTGGTGATTTTAAGAATGAGGAAAAAAAATTAGTAATTGCTGCCAAAGTGGAAGCTCTAATATGTTTGATGAAACCATGTCAAGTAGCATTCACAATATAACACAATAGGGCTTCATTCTTTGAAAGACAAATCAACTTTTTGGTTGTTATTTGTACAAGTATTAAGCATAACTAAATCAATAGCTTGTGTGATTATGTTTCCCATTTACTTCACAATAGATTCCCTACTCTCAGTTAATGCAGGTTAGTATTGTGTGGCCACCATGTTGCTAAGTAAGTTCCTGGTGCACTTTCACTCACTCACATGCTATGTCCCTAAGAATTCTTCAGTCACACACTCTGGATGACCCTGTTAGTTTGCTTTTCCTGAAATTATACAATGTTTGCTCCTAAGAACATTTTGCAATCACTTTGGATCTATTAAATTATTTAAAACCCGAGAGGTCTTTTTCCTTGAGTGTTGGTATCAGGACACTATACCATAGTATTTACGAACAAAGAGAAAGATCCTTAAGGAAACTTCCTTACTTTGAAATTATTTCTATTGGATTTTTAAGATTTGTGGGCTAGAGAGATGGCTGTGGTAGTTTGAAAGAGAATGACCTCCATACTGTTTTCTTACTTGGCCCCAGTTGGTGGAACTGTTTGAGAAGGATTTGGAGGTGTGATCTTTGGGGAGAAGGTGTCACTGGGGGAAGTATTTGAGGTTCCAAAAGCCCCCTGCCAGCCATGATGTTCTTTCTGCTACCGTCTTGTGATTTTAAATATGAGCATCTGCTTTTTCTGTCACTTTACCTTTGCTCCATGATGATGGACTTTAACTCTCAGAAGCCATAAGCCCTTTTGTCTTGGCTATGGTGTTTTATCATATTTAGAGAAAAGTAAAGAGGATGGCTCAGCTTGAAAGATACCTGCCATGGTGTTTTAAGACCTGAGTTTGGATTCCTCTCACCCACGTGCTCTGACTAAACCACAGCAGTTCTGGGTGTGAGGATTGTAAGATCAGTGCATTCCAAAAACTTATTGCCATTCAGCCTTGCCAGCAGAGAGAGCACCAGGCTTAGGGAGGGATCCTGTCTAAGATATAAAAGCCCAAATAAATAACAAAACAAAGCCTGGCCACATACAATCTTTATCATGTCTTTATTTTAGGAATGGTTCACTGAGGCAAAAGCACATTTTTAATATATTTAAAATGCTTGGTTTATAATAAAATTAAGTTGACACACCAAATTCAAAACTGAGCTGCTCCCATATTTTGGATTCTGAAACGAATTCTCCATTTCAAGAAAGAGTATGGATCTGGGAAAGGGACTGGAAAGGAGAAAGTGGTTGATAAGAGTGTGAAAGCAATGACAATGAGATAGATATATAGATAAATAGTACGAATGTGTGAAATTGTCAAATAACAGAATTAATCAATACAAAATAATAATAAACAACACATATGTGTTCATACACAGAGACAAAGTTTTGGAGTTCTGCTGGTGTAGCACACTGCTTGAGACTAATGATACTGGTCACCTGTGCGTTTAGGTCTTGCCTTGCATTTCTTCTAAAAGAGAGCTCTGAGGCCACATAAGACATTTCCCCATTGACTGGCAAAGCAAGTGAAGTAACACGGTCATCATGGGTAATCAACAGGAAAACAGAGAAGTAGAATCAATGGATGCTTCTTATAGCCAATCCCAGAGTGAAGTCGGAAGGGTCTTTGAAAGAGCTATCATAATTTTCAGCTTTGGAAGTTTTCAGGCAAAGAGTGAATGTCTCTTTGAGGGCAGTCTGTAATGTCAGTAGCACCAACAGTTAAATTTGTCGCTAGAGGAATCTTTAGAGTTTGTCTTCAGTGGATAAATTTTGAAGAGTGCTCTGGGTCGCACATTTTAGCTTTTGTCTCCTCCTGAAACAACCCACTTCCTTCAATAATATCCCATCTTCTAATGGTCCCATCTCCCCAAAAGTCACTTCAAGCTGGATGGGGACTAATTGTTTGAACACATGAGCCAAAAGTGGGTATTTCATACCCATACCACAATATTTCCATTTTCCATTCTCCATTCCACAGCTGAGGGTCATACTTAAAACTAAAAGTCATGTCCAAAAAAACAACTTGCTGAGAATCATCTATCAATTTCCTGTCCCACTAAGCCTTACCTCATATTATAAAGCTTTATAAATTTTGGCTATTTGCTACTTGACATGCCTTTTCTCCTGATACTTGTGATTTCTCTTGGTAATCCTGCCACACAGGTCTATATGCTGACTCTTGTCATGCCAAGCAGACTCTAGCATTAGAGCATTTACTTGTTTTTTTTTTTTGTAGTTTAGAATGCTGTTGCTTTACCACAGTCCCATTTTCTGCCTCTATCAAGCCTATTCAAAATTTAAATCCAACAGTTATCAATGGCTTCTGTAACACTGAATTTCAAGAGATAACAAACACCAGGGCATTCTAACAACAATGATGCATGTAATGTATGAGCATCACCCAATCTGAACGAGACTTGCTTGTGGTTCACACTTGGCTCCTTAAATGTCTCCTTTTCAACTGGGCTCTTCTTGTTTATCTTGGATGGTCAGACTCATGAGTCCTAGAGTCATGTGCCTTTTAGTTAATCTACGGCCATGCCTAGGATAATTATGGCTAATAGCTCTGAAGCTTCTGTAAACTCTGGTATATCTTTGTGACCAAAGAACAGAGGCATGTGATGTATGACAGGTCCTTCTCAAGTTTCTGCTCATCTTTTAATTTCTCATTGGCAAAAACAACAATAATCAAGAAAAAGAATAACTCACAACAAAGTCAGTCAGGTGGGGATGACTGGGAAAACAGATCTTTCTCCTCCTAGTCAGTGGCTGGAAAAATTTTTCTTGCTGTTTAGTAAAAGGTATTGCAAAGTCCCAGTAAAAGACCGGGATAATGGAGGGATGAAGAATTACACTAGTGAGGCAATCAGTCAACCACAGCATCTTATCAGTGAGCTTTTCCTGGCCACCCAATACAAAATAGCAACATCTTTCCCTGACTCAAATTTTATCACTCCAGTCCAGCTTTGTTTTTATATCCTGCGCCTGGCATTGTATAGATCTTGGTCCTGGTTTAATCTGTTAGAGCCTCTAGGAGATATAAATCGCAAATAATTACATGTCTGTGGGGGCTAACTAAGCAAGTCAGAACTCTGCTGGAATGGCTTCTACTATGGACTCCGAGGCAAGAGCTAAAGCTGTAGTTATTGCTCTCTCATAAAAGAGTCAGTTCTAGTCTTGAGCCTTTCAGCAGAT
This sequence comes from Ondatra zibethicus, assembly GCA_004026605.1. NCBI lineage: Eukaryota > Metazoa > Chordata > Mammalia > Rodentia > Cricetidae > Ondatra > Ondatra zibethicus. The sequence continues at coordinate 92,522 of PVIU01006923.1, read as the reverse complement.
GGAATCAGGTCCATATAGATTACCCAGGTCATGTCAGGTTAATACACACACACACACACACGTATCTTCACAATACCTGGAATTAATATTTAAGTCAGTAAGTAGGGAATGTAGCCTAGTCAAGTTGACACTTAAAATTGACCATCAGAAGATAAATACAATTTCTGTTTGCTTGTTACTACAGAAAGGGCTGGCAGGAAGTGAGCTGAGGCTTTTCTGCAAATCTTTCTACTATACTAGAACTTGGAGTACAGCTAGAACAAATTGACTCTAAAGAAAGATTTGCAAAAGTATACTTAGTTGGGCTAGTGATATGCCTCAACTTTTTTGATTTTTGATAGAATAAAAATAATAATCCTTATTATTATTTTGTTTTTTGAGACAGGGTTTCTCTGTGTAATGTTGGAGCCTGTCCTGGAACTAGCTCTGTAGATGAGGCTGGCCTCAAACTAGCAGAGATCTGCCTGCCTCTTCCTGCAGAGTGCTGGGAGTTAAGGGCACCTTCCAACTAACCTTATTATTTTAAAACAGACAAGGTGATAGGCATCATTATGGCATTTTCTTTCTGTTTTCAATTTTATCTATTATCTATCTATCTATCTATCTATCTATCTATCTATCTATCTATCTATCTATCTATCTATCACATGCCAATTCCCACCTCTCCTCCTGCCCATTCTGGCATTTTCTAGCAGAGTGCTTCAGTAGATTCCTCTCCTTTGTCCCCCCCTTCCACCCTTCTATGTCTGGTTTGTTGTTTTCTTCACCAATCTCTTTTCCACTTTCATGTCCATGAATCTTTCCATGACCCTCTATCCTTTCTACTTTACCCTTTCTTGGTCTCCTGTCTAGGTTTTCTTATCTTTACTCACTAACTTCAGACCTCACATGGGTCCTCCACTGTTGGGTGTGGATTTTGCCCCTCTGGCTTTTTGCCAGTTGTGTACTCACCCCTCTCATTTTAACCATAGCAAAATTTATTTAATGCATGCTTCATTCTAACATTATAACTCTCGGAAAATTATTCACAATTGAGACATTCAGTGTCCTGTGATCAATTTTTAAGTCTCATAGGTACTAAATTTTTATTTTGTTAACTCTTCAAGTATGCATCTCAAATCTTTCCCTCAATACTTTGAGTTATAAATTTCTTCTCAATGTATATTTATTTTGTTAGCTTCCAAATTCCTACCTTCTCTTACTCCATCTTACCTCCATCTCTGTTTGGTAGGTGGCCTTTCTATCACTGTGGAATTTCATTATCCCACCATGCAAACAATGCACTTTGATTTTATGCTTTGACTTATTTTAATATTCTTTCAATGACAAATTTCCCTTTCTTTGATTCTCCCAGTTTGATAGCTTTTGATGTAAAATATTTGCATGCATTCAACTTCTGCTATCTTGCATCTTTTTAATTATAGCCTTACTAACAATGGGGTAAAACCTCATGGTGGTAACTTATTTGAAGAAATGTTTAATCAGGTAACTTGTACTTTTGCTATTGAGTTTCATGAATTCTTTATGTTTGGAATGTTAATTACTTTTTATTACATTTGCAAACATTTTCTCTAAAAGTATAGACTTTTTATTTTGTTGAGCACTTGCAAAGAAACTTTTTAATTTGATCTAGTATTGCTTATTTATTTTTCCATTAGTTGTTCAAGATTTTGGTGTGATATCCAAAAAAATCATTGCTAAACTCAGTGTCAGGAAACATTTCCTCTCCTTTTCTTTAGATGTGAATGAAAGTTGAAAGAGTTTAAGAAAATCAAGCCTGGAAGAAATGGAATAGATAAGAAGAGTTGATTTTTCTTATCGATTTTGTTTTTCTTCCTTCCTCCCTCCTTCCTTCTCTCCTTCCCTCTTCTCTCTCTCTCTCCCTCCCTCTCCCCTTTCTCTTTTTCTTTATTTTTTTTAACCGAAGCACTCCTACTCTTGCCCTGACAAATCTGGAGATCTCTCTATAGCTCAAGCTGTCTTCAAACTGATGGCTAACATGTCTAATTGAACAGAATGTTTGAAGAGTTATTTCTTGAGTAACTAATAGACCTGGACATACATAAATTTTCTAAAGTCAAATTTAAAAATTTGTAGGAGAGTTACTTCTTGATCTATAACCTTTTAATGAATATACTTAAAAGCAACAATGACAACTAAAATCATGGCAATGGTATAGTTTTTGAGAGGCCCCAAATTCCCCTATAAAATGGAAGGGAAAAAGGAGTTAAAAAATATTTAGAGAAGGATGTTTTCTGAAAAAGTAGGTGACAAGATAACTTTCTCAGTCTCAGAACATGAGTGGGAAGGACCAGATCCTATGGCTGCATGTGACAAACTGCTGTCTGAGATGGGAGATGAGAAGAGTTCTGATGATCTTAGGAATCTGCCTAACTTTGGGTGGAGGCATAGTCTATCATGTGTTTGCTTTTGCTGCCGGAAGAATTTCTTTGAGACAAATGCTACTTTTTGGATGAAGGGAAAAAATCATTATAGATTAATGAACAGCAATGATCAAACTACATTTTACAACCACTCACAGTGAAAATGATTCTTAATTTCTCATTTCTTGAATCTTTACTGTAATTGGTTCCTAATTACTTGACTGAAAACTAAGCAGCTCCTAATGCTTGCTGAGACACCAAGGGACATAGGAGTGATTACTAAGTGTGTCTTTCCTTAACAGAAAATGTTAAATCTATTGCACTTCCTGATATTCATTGAAGTTTGGATACTGTTAAGGTTCATTGGAAAAACCAATGCATGGAGTTAGTTTAACTCCATGGAGTTATCTGTTTTAGCCTATTAAGATACAGGGTTGATCTGACAACAGAGCAATACAAAATAGTTCTTCATAAAATTGATGAGGACAGGTCAATCAGCAATATTTTGACATGTATACAACTTATTTTTGCTACAATTACTTAAAGTATCTGTATATAATCATTAGATATATACTAGATGTTTCTGTTGCTTGAGGAGACATTCCTGCTTCATTAAGTTTAATGTGCCTTAGAACTTTACTGTTTAGTTGCTTAGCTTATAAGAATACACAAATCTTTACATTCATCCTGAAGTAAAGCTTGGGAGTTGGTTTTCAGAATACATCTAAATGATGATTACCCTAACAAATGTTAAGCGTGTATTTTAAATTTCAAGGAGTCTGAAAATGCCACTGACTGGAAAATATAAATCAAATTATTTTTGATACTACTTGAAAATATTTCTTAATAATCACAGACCATAAACAGAAAAACTTCTATACATAATGTAAATATCTTCGATATATACATTTAGGTAATAAACTAGGGTTGCAAGAGAATTTAGGAAAGAAAATGAAGGGAGGTCCACATCTGAACTTTTTTTGTGATATTTCCCTGAAACGGATTCTGGAAATTAAGTGAATTATATTTAGATCAGAATTGCAGTTTTGATTTTTTTTGGAAGATTTGGTGCTTATTTTTCATTAGACAGACCATTTAGCTGAAAAAGGTAACTCTCCTTTTGTTTTCAGTTTCATCTAGTGAGCTCTGCACTGTAAAACAAAGGCCCATCTCCCTTTGGGGGCACTCTGGAGACAATCTAATTTCCCCTTTTTGAAAGGTTTGCTCTGTAGGCTGCTGTGAAGTTTGTATTTAAGTAGGTGATGGGAAGGAGCTGAAGAATTGGAGGGAATTTGTGTAAGAGGAAAGAGTACCTTGTTTTCACACTAACAACTGCATCAAAGCTTTCCCAAGAGCAGAATCCCAGCACTGGCTTGATCAATCAGAACTACTTCCCCAGTAAAGTTTAGTCAATAAAAATTGACAAGAGCTACCCAAGAGGAAGACATTGGATCAAATCTACCCAATCTAATCTAATCTAATAGTTCTCAAACTAACCTCTCCCTGTCGGGAAAGTCAAATACAAACAAAAGGCTCTGGCAGTTTATCTTACTAGGGTTGGCTTTAGAAAAATAATTTTTCCCCCAAATCTACTATTTGTAAAACAGTACTCCAATATTTTATTTATTTAATGTTTTATGATTTATTTAATGTTTTAATTTATTCTGTTTTTACATTTTAATGGCTAAGCCTTCAATACTTAGACTAGTTGTGACTCTGTTCTACACCCTTACATTCCCTAATCTGTTTTTGACTTAATATTTTAGCACTTGTGTAGAACTCACACTATCTTCCTTGTGTGAGGGTTATCAAATGTGCTGCACTGACTTGCTCCAACAGTTCCATCAGATGTTGATAGAATCTCATTAATTGTATATTATTTAACAATTTAATTTCTGTATATAATGTATTTGATCATATCAATCCTCCACCTTTATTCCCCACAACTCCTCTTTGTATATTCATATTATTTGTTAGGTCACTGAAATTAATTATGATCCCTTTCATTAGTCTGGATATAGGGTTGTATAAACAACTAACCAGTATCTACACTATTCAAGAAAATCACTCCCTTTTGCACAGTAGCTAGTAGCTGTCCGTAGCTACTCTGAGAGAGTTGGGACTCATTAACTACCCCTTTCATACATAGCCTAAGGAATTAGAAAAGAAAAGTATAATGGATAAGGAAAATGTGGTACATTTACACAATGGAGTACTACACAGCAGGAAAAAATAACGACAGCTTGAATTTTGCAGGCAAATGGATAGAGCTAGAAAACATCATTTTGAGTGAGGTAACCTAGACACAGAAAAACAATTATCACATGTACTCACTCATAAGTGGTTTTTAAACATAAAGCAAAGAAAACCAGCCCACAAATCACAATCCTAGAGAACCTAGATAACAATGAGGACCCTAAGAGAGATATACATAGATCTAATCTACATGGGAAGTAGAAAAAGGCAAGACCTCCTGAGTAAATTGGGAGTGTGCAGACCTTAGGAGAGGGTTGAACGGAACGAGAGAGGCAGGGAGGGGAGCAGAGAAAAATGTAGAACTCAATAAAAATTAATTAAAAAAAGAAAAAAGTATTATATATACAGATATTTATGATTTTTGTTTATTTCTTTGTGTTCCACTAGATTTTATATATTGAATTTTAATCAATAATGTGATGGCGTTAAAATGTATAGTCTCTCTACTCATGGGCCAGGCTAGTATGTTTAGGTAAGAGGCTCCCCAGAGTTGGCCAGCTGAATGCAGAAAGATCTGGCGCTTAATAAAAGGAATCCCTCACTAGCTCAGAACTAAGAAATATACAGGTATTTATTAATAGACAAAACTTACAAATCAGGATTGTCTGCGTGAACGATGGATAAAGTTGAGATCCAAACAAACCGAACCAGCAAAACCGAGGTCCAGGGGGAAAAGGCAGAGAGGAAGAGGGCAGGACGCACTTCCGCATCGAGGTAAATAGTCTACGAGGCCATGCCCCAGTAGGCAGGTAGTTGTTAGCTATACACCTTCCTGCAGCAGCCAGCCCTTTTTCTAGGTGAGGATGCAGCCAGAAGACATTCTTATGAGTCAGAAATCCAGTCCAAAGCTGACACAGAACATATTGCTATCACGGATCATGGGTTTTCTGGGATAACAGTCAGAAATAGATTTCTGTTGTGTATGCTTTGTACTCTTGAAGGTCAGAAAAGGTCAACCAATTCCCTAGAACTGAAGTATTACAAAGGTTATACATGGCCTTGTGAGAGACTGGGAATGGAACCCATGTCCTCTGCAAAAACAAGTTTCCTTAACTGCTGAGCCATCTCTCTTGCCTCTAATTTCTGTGTTTCTAAGTCACATAGCCTATGCTATATTCTCAGAGAAGGTGAATGAATACACCAGGACAACCTCAGAAGGCCTGGCTTTTCCTGTGCAATCCTCCCTCTATTTGTGCTGAAGTGGACATATCGCTGATTGTTTCACATCTTAAATTTAGAGTGTGAATCAATGTGTGCTGACCTTTGTATTTGGTAAGAGATAGGAATCTGGCTCCAGCATTCTGCCCGTGGATATCAACTTCCCCCAGCATTGTTAATTAAAAAGACTATCCTCTTCCAATTCATAGTCTCATTGCATGTTTTGAAAATCATTTGGTTGTGAAAACATGTCTTTATATCTACTCTGTTCTGTTCCATTGGTCTATGTTTTTGTTTTAATAAAAATTTAATATTGTTTTTATTACTATAGGTTTATAGTACCCATTGAAATCAGAAAATGTATATCTCCCTGCTTTAATATTTTTCTAAGTAATTCTTGGGCTATTTTTTTTGTTTTTTGTTTTCAGATATATTTAAGTACTATGATGCTAGTTTGTCACTGGTATTTTGATAAAAATTACACTGAATCTGTAGATTTTTTGAGTAAATGAACATTTTAATAATATTAACTTTCTAAGGCTTGGACATAGGATGCTTTTCTAATTTTTAGTGTTTTAGTATGTTCTCTCTTTATTATTTTTAACTTTCATTGTAGATGAGCCTGTTTGGTTAATTTATTTCTATACGAGGTAATATTCTATTAGTTTGTAGAAAGTTTAATGACGGTCCCATGCTGACTTTATATGGTGTGGGAGGTCCTTCTGTCTATGTGTTGCTTTTATTGGCTAATGAATAAAGAACTGCTTTGAGCTTATGGCAGGGAAGAACAGAATTCGGTAGGAAAGCTAGGCTGTATGCTGGGAGGAAGAAGGCAGAGTCAGAGAGACGCCATGGAGCCGCTGCTGGAGATAGACATGATGAAACTTTGCTGATAGGCCACAACCTTGTGGTGATATACAGATTAATAGAAATGGGTTAAATTAATATGAAAGAGTTAGCCAATAAGAAGTTAGAGCTAATGGGCCAAGCAGTGATTTAAGCTAGCTGGGCAGCCACGAACAACAAGCGGCCTCCCTCCAACATTTATATGTTGCAAACTTGGTAGCATTTAATTCTTCTAGAGGATGTTTTAGTTTTCTCTATAATTGCATGATAATGGCATCCACAATTGTGGAAGGGAACCTTCTACTTTCTGACTTAGATACCTTTACTTTCTCTCTCTCGCTTGATTACCCTGGATGAGATTCCTTTATTAAATTGAATAAAACAATAACTAAAGAAGAGGTCATGCATTTGAGAGTGTGTGGGAGGAATCAGGGAAAGACAACAATGGAATTATGCATGACGTTCTCAAAAATATTTTTGAAAGTGTTGAAGGTAGTTGTCCTTGTCTTGTTTAGGATCTTAGAAAGTTTTTGGAGTGGTTCTACTTGGTCTACTGTTAGATAATAACCTATCATGTACTATTCATATTATTTTGAGGTGAGTCCCATTTAGATATTTTGCTTAGGGTATTTATAATGAAGAGATAAATTTATCAAATAAACTGTATTAAACACAAACACACAATTCTAGCTAAAGCTATGCAAACTGTTTTTTATTCTGTTTCTTTTTCTTCATCATAATTCTTCTCTGACATCATTGTTTTCCTATGGAAAATTCTATGCACACATTACTAGTTTTGGAATTTTATTGGAATTGCCCATTCACTATCAGTTCTGATTCCTTCTCCTCATCATGCCACTTCATCCAGACTGTAACCTTTATTCACTATAATAATCAGAGCACTTAGAAGGGGTCTGCTTGATACATGTTATTTAATCAACACGCCATTGAAAATGGCTTTATAATTCTTTCAGGTAATTTAATCATATGTAAACACATAAAGGGCATTTGAAGAATATATTGGGGAGATAAGTCTATTAGTTTCCAGTAGGTAAGTGTCCTGGTTTCATGCAGTCTGCTCTGTATCTGGATTACTTGAGACCTAGCACAGGAGCCTCTGCTTTGCTCCTGCCTTGGAATTGTTATAACTAACAGCAGTGATTATGCTGTTAATATGTTATTATTATATTATGGCATCTCTATTGATATTTAATGAAATATAGAAAACAGCTTGCCAAGGCCTTGTCACTTGGAGAGGGAGGGAGGGTAGAAGGGAGAGACTCTGCGAGGCCCTAATCTTAGTAGGAGTTTTAACTACTTGACACCTTGGAGGTCAACATTGGTTTACTTTGTACTCACGCATTACACTCCAGTAATTGGATCCAGTGTAGGGTAAAGTAGGGTTTCCTTTGTTCACGAGCTGTTTAGCCAAGATATACAAACCACGAACAAGAGTACAAGGTATGCTTAAGTACATACCTGGACATTAATATGTTTTCCCATACCCGAAAATACCAGAAAGTACTCCTTCTGGGTTCATTTGCATATTTAAATTATTTTATTTTGTATTATTTAAGCTCTAGAATGGGCTAGTTTATTTATTTTTGAGGAATATGGAAATAACTAAAACTAGTATTTCTTGCATCAATAAACAGTTCTGTCTAAACACACACACACACACACACACACACACACACACACACACACACACATATATATTATGCCCATAGAAAAGCACCAACAAATTTAAAACACCTAGTACTGGAAAGGCATGCTACATTTCAAGGCTTAAGAAATGCACTATTTTAATACTTATGTCATCTCTTAGCCTTTATATTGTTTACTAGTAACTCCATTGGTATTATTGCAACCCGGAGATAATATTATGAGGTGTAATCAGGGAAAGGAAGTTCATTATGGGCTGGCTATTCATTACACAACCAGTACCTCAGGATAATTGTGCAATAATCTACTATCACAATGATAGTATTGCCTTAAGATGGTTTAATAAGAATTCCGAATCAAGACAAGAGTGACTTTAAAGTAAAAGGGGATATAAGAATGAAAAATAGGGGGCCCACAGCCGATGGTTTTCCAACCGAAAGCTGAATGCTAATAAAAATGCTAGTAGTATTTGAAGGTGATCTCATTGGACAAAAGTAAATGATTTATGATTATTTTTCTTCTGAGTATTATCCAATACGTTTATGTCCCTGGGATTTGTAACCTGAGCTACATATCTCTCTAGGATCCACTGCTTCCTGGTCTTCTGGTATTTCCTGTTTGAATCAAATGGAAATTTTCCTGCCAGGCTCTTTTTAAGAGATTTAGTCTATTATTCCTATAATTTTTAGATCTAGGAGATAAAAGAAGCTGAAGCTGCCAAACCGTAACTTCAGTGTTTTAGAATTTGTTCCATTTAAACCAAAGGCTCCTGGAGCATGTTTCTCAACCTGTCATATACTAAAAACCTATATTTAGCTGCTTTCATTACCTGCTTGTTTAACATACCTTGGACCAAATTCCACTATAAACTGTATTAGTCAGAGTTTGGAAGATAAAGGCAAGAGGAGAGCTTTCTTAGGAGAAAAAGGAAACAGGATCTTAATTGTATGACATATATACCTACAGAGGAAGTAGGCTGGATGGCAAGTACCCTGAAAACTCCAGGCAAGCAGAGTAGATGAACACACAGCAACGTTCTGATAGTCTTTACTCCGCAGACTGTAGCACTAGATTAGAGTGTTTGATTCTTCCTGTTTTTCTTTTTTTCTCTTTTGTTTTTAACCAAGCAGCACCTCTTTAGAATACATATTCTTAAGCAGGATCTCAGTTTTTTAACAAATACTCAATTTTCCCCCGGTTGTTCAACAAGTAGTTAATGAATATGAACTATATGCTGGACAACTTGTGCATGGGATATAAAACAGGCTGAAATCAATATTGACGCGGTGGAGATATGATTGTGGGTCAGGAACTCTCCCCTCTTGACTATGAAACTGTTTTGTTTTATTAGGGCACAGTTTGAAAGCCACTAAGTTTATCTTATCTTCTTTATTAACTTTAATTCTGTAGACAAGAGAAGATGAACAGTAATAGCTAACCATCAGAGCTGCCTTTATAATTGTTGTTAGGTTTGCCATAGATGGTATGCGGTGTGCAGATACATCTTGTTCCATCTAATTTTTCTTTTGAGAAAGTCCATACTTGAAGAAGAAACAGGTAATCGAGTCAGATTTTCAATTGTTCTAAAGTTACCTCCCTGTATTTAGATTCAATTTTATCTTATTGGAAAGGTCATTGATATTCTACAATTCTCCTTTGTTTTGTAAAGCTATCCAAGAAATTCTCTTTTATTTCCCCAATTTCATTTCATAAGTGATCATATTAAGTCAAACGAGCATCACATACTCTATCTGATACCTTCCCAAGTTAAGAAAAGATGTGAAGTAATAGACAAAGAGTGAGATAGAAAGAGAGAGGGAGGGAAGAAGAAGAAAATGTGAAAGGAGAGAAAGACAGAGAGGTAGAGACACAGACGTAGACAGACACGGAGACAGGGAGAGACAGAGAGACATAGGTAGAGACAGAGATAGTAAGAGAGACACCAGGAAAGCAGAAGCAGAGACAGAAAGAGAAGGAAGTGAGAGAGAGAGACAGACAGTCAGAGAGACACAGGGAAATATAGAAACAGAGCTAGAAACACACAGAGACACATACACACACAGATAGAGAGATAGATAGATAGATAGAGAGAGAGAGAGAGAGAGAGAGAGAGAGAGAGAGAGAGAGAGAGAGAGGAGACTGCAGATTGCTAGAAGACGTGGGGAGTAAGGTGAAGCTGACATTCAGGATTTACATGAATACTTATATTCCATAGTTAAAGTATATAACCACTTATCCTTGTAGCTAGTCAAGGATAATTTTCTTTGCTTCTTTCTTTATGAATTCTGCAATAATGTGCCAGGTGTTTTCTTTCTCTCTTAAGGAAAAAGATAGTCTCTGAAACTGTATGAGGTTTAAATGAATTACATACTGGTTTTAAAATTTAGCTTGAAAGCTAACGGCTAACCTCAATTTATATTTATCTTTCAGTAACATTTCATTTCCCACACCTGCCTTCCAGAGCAGTTAAATCAGGAATAATGGGCTACGGGTGGGGTAGGGAGACAACGGTAAACATTATGTGTGCAGCAAAGGTCTTGTGGTTCATTGCCAACATGGAAAAGGAGAAGAGCTATTACCACAGGGTCGAACCCTGCAGGGAGTCTGGAGTCTTGCCCTGGCAATACTAGACTCCGCAACTCTATTCTCTTTGTGGTTTTAAAAAGACTTGATCTTTCTAATGTTACACTCCAAAATCCAACTTAATGGACACTCTATTTCTGGAGAGCTTTGCAGGCAGAATTGTGGAAAATTCTTGTGGTTGTTGTCATGGTTTTTGATGAAGGAGCAAAGCTCAGAATAAATTTTTCTCATTTGCATAATGTTTGAATATTCACTGACAGTGACTCTGGAACTGAATCTTCTTAATGCTACAGGGAAAAGAAGCATTATTTCTAGCAGTTGGAAGATGTCTTAGGGACTGAAGATACAGTGAGGGCTTTGCTGATGTGCTTGGCATGAACCTGGATTATTGATACAGAGGTTTCATGAGTGAGGTAATCAGAACTCATATTTTATAGTCGGGCAGGTGTGTGTTAACTTCACCTTTGTTGTCGTTTGAGAATGCTGAGAAGTCTTAGTTAAATACCTCACTTCCAGTATCCACCATAATGGAATGATTTCTTTGAACTAAGACCTTAGCTGTCCTTATTTAGAGGAAACTAGGGTGTCTGAGAAGTATACCAGTTGCTACTTCATTGCCAATACCCATAGAGTTGGAACCTGCAGGAATGGTGTTTCCAGAAGCTATCTTTGTTTGAGAGAACAACAGCAGGTAGGGATACAAAGTGAATAGAAAGGTCTAGAGGCCCTGTCACATGGCATTTGGATGATTCAAGATTAACTCATTTCCTGCCTCTTCAGAAGTCATTGGACAATTTTTGTCTTGGGAAAAGTCCCCAGATGGCCCTTGCAAAGCATCACTTACATCAAATGTATAGCACCAAGACTTGAGGAGCAATCTTTCATTCTTTATAGTCATTCCCATACCTAACATAAATTTGCTATTTCGTAGAGCAATTTAACTTTCCACCTCCTGCTAAGTTGCACAATAACTGTGTACCTGTGTACTTATAGAATTATGGAAGGCAGAAGATTTGAGAACTTTGTCTTTCTATTTATTCCCCAAATATTTCAGATAGTAACTGAGATGCATACAGACTGAGAACTTTTTCTTCTTCAATAACACTAGCAATCCCAGGCACTATTCTATGTAGACTTGGCAAAACTTCCCCTCTTTTTTGCCATATAAGCGTGTTATTTAATATGGTACAGTCAATAAAAGGAAGCCATCAGGCATTTGTGAACTGATCATACATGGTCTGGGCAGAATATCTGTAGACGACGCTTTGCATTTTGTACTGCTATTGACAGGGATCTCAACTGCAACAGTGTTTTCTCAGGACTGGTTTTCACCTATTGTGAATTTGAATGTATCATCTTGAAATGCTTGTGACTTGCCAAAATAAGGGGAAGATTCTATGAATAGAAAGTAATTAATGAAGATATCTCTTTCCTTGCTTTGCCCTTTCTTAAGATTGGAGGGGGTGGGGGAGGGTGTGTGGAGGGAATGGGAGGGAAGTGGGAGGAGGAGAGGAAGTGGGAATTTGGATTGGTATTTTTTTAAAGTAATAAAATAAAATAATAATAATAAAAAATAAAGTAAGTAATCGCTGTACACTCAACAACATTCAATGACTGCTAGGTAACGTTCAAGCAGCATTTCCCTAATATTCTGGATTTCTACTCATAACCTTTTGACCCACCTACAGTGGAAGCAATTGTTTGAATTTTCTTTGTTTACCTGAATGCCTGCAACTGCCTTCATGTTCTTTGTCATTTGCCTTTGGTGCAGTGTGTTTGTTTTACTCCACCTTTCAGCATCTCCTTAGGAAAGGGAGAAGACTCCAGAGTCTCAGGGATGGGAGCAGCTGATGTCAATTGTGAGGATTGCCAACTCTGGCATCCAGGAAGCAGGACCAGAGGTTCTTCAAATTCAGCAGAGGGAAAGTCCAAAGATTGCTTTGCCTGAGTCATGCCCTCCTCTGTCTACACCACAAGACTGTCATGACACAACTTTTTACCTGGGAATCCCCAAACTATTAGAATCAGGAAGCAGTGGGTGCCTCATTTCCCAGTGTGGCTTGGAAGGACTGCTAACACAATCTGACTTGATCTGTTCTTACGTGTGGCCCAGATTACATTTACCACACAATCATATCCTGTTCTATTATTTTGGCATAATGGCAGCCTGGACTATCTAGGACCCTAAATCCAAGTTGCTACTGCTGTTAATTATGTTAGAGATCTGAACACTTTGAAGGGAGTGCCTTACACTGAATTTTCTTACTTTCTTCAATGTTTCTTTATTTTTTTTATCTTTCGTTTTCAATATTGTTTCCACCTCACATAGGATTCAAAAGAATTCAAAACTGATAGTTACTTTTCTCCTCTAATAGCATGCATAACAAATGGGCTGAAAATGTTCTTCAGAAAATCAAAGATAATCAAACAAAAAATCCTAGTAGTGGATATGAGAAACATCCCTTTGAGTTGTTAGTTATGGTAGTTCATGTGACTCCTTATGTAATAAGGCTATATTACATTGCCCTCAGTTGCCTTTTAAAGTTTTAAGGTAAATTCCTATTGTGGAAGATACGCCATGCTTTTGAGACTTGGAAAATTGAGCTGGATCAAAGTTGGAAGTCTCTATTATGTAGTCTAGCTTTCATGGTACCAATTCTGTAAAAAAAAAAAAAAAAAAAAAAAACTGTCAGTGGAGAGAAGCAATCAATAAGCCTATCCAGATGTGATGCCTATGAAACACAATAGTGACCAACATGACAATATATCCCTAAAAGTACATGCCCATTTTGGCTGTCTAATTAGATTTAAGGCCCACCCAACAAGAGGAAAATACTCAATAGTACTAGAAACCTGGTCAACTATGTGTGGCAAGCAAAGTCATGAATTTAGAGAAACACCTACTAGTACCAGATGAGCCTCATTCCTAATTGTGTTCTAAAATTTTGTTTCCCCCACCTACAGGTAAATGTATCTCTCATATCTGTCAAAGAAATTTCTCCTTGTCAAATTCTGAAACCACTGAAATCGTTGAAAACCACAGCTAGCCATAACACATACATCATCTAATTGTGGAGCCCCCAGGCCCAGTGAATACATTTACAACACAATTACTGCACCTAAAATTCAGGGAATGTTGAGAAAGAAGGTGTGGTATGATTGTAAAACCCAGAGGACCAGGAAGTCTGCTGTGAGATTGTGTGTTCTAGAAATGAGTGGGAAGTTACACCCTCGATACCTGGCTTTCTAAACAAGGCCTGAATGATGACAATGGAAATGCAGTGTGGAAGTTTGAAATCTCAGTGGCTCACATCCCTAGATAAAGAATTACTGGAAACCAATGACTGTTGAGAAAGGGAGAATTAGGCTCTCTCAGGGATTAGTTCTGTAGGTGATTATACAATTGAAAGTCATCAGTCCTGAAGTCATATATACACAAGCCACATAAAATGGATCAGCAGGTTGTATTGATATATTTATGCATATATACATATATTAATAATATTAACAAAAAGAAAACATCAATTTGAGAGGAAATGGGGGCACATGCGTGGGCATAGGTGGAAGGGATACAGGAGGGGCTGGAGTAAGAAAGGAAAATGGGAATAGGATTAGATTATAATTAAAGTAAAAATTGTAAATGCAAATTTTCTTTTCTCTGGAATCAAAACAAAAAGAGCATAAAGTTGGGTTCATAGAGAAGGGGGTAGGTCTTGGAGGACTTTGGGGAAGGGGTTGAATATGATCAATATGGTATAGAACTCTCAAAACTAATTTATAAAAAGAGGGGGTAAAAAAGAGAATTCAAATTAAGGAAATGGCAGCCAATCTTACTGTGGGTTCATGGTTCTATGTGCAATGGTACTGGGAAGAAATCTTTCTACCATAAATAAGCTTTTAATGCTTCCTCTGCTCGTCCTAGAACAGAAAGGCAGGCAGGTGACAGAGCACTTTTTCACTGTTCTCAGAGAACTCTCTCTTTTCTCCTTCAGTGAGAAAAGAAGAAGCTGTGCATATAGAGATCAGCCTTGCTTTAACTTTTCTTTTTCTCTCAGATTTTTTAAAACTGCTTATTCCAAATTAGGTCTTTCTCCTCCTGAGATAATTCCTAACATTTCTACATAGGTTTCGAATTCTGCAGTAGGGGCCAGCATCAATAATGAGATTGCGTCTCACAAATGGTCCAGCAAGTTCAGCAGGTGCATAATTGTTACTGCTATTTGGTTTCCTTTGAACTAAAGTAAAATGATTGTTTGGAAATCAGAAGATTAAAGACAACCTTATGGTTGATATGCTTGTAGAGGATGAAGAAATATGAAAAATAGAATGACCACTAGTCACCTTCTGAAGTTATTTTGTACACCTTCTCCACTTTAGAATATTATATATTTTGTTCTGTTTAGATCAAACTATATTTTTGTATATTGTATATTTAAGTATATTTATATATTCTATATTTTCCAAACTATACTTTTAAAATAATATTTATAGTCTTGATTATTTCTCTGATATGAGAAGTTCTTTTTTGAGGATAGACCACAAATTCAGAAAACTACAAAGAGGACAGAAAGGACCAAATGAATAAGGAGTGGTCATGGCATGTGATGTTGACTCTCCTGGTAAATGGTAATTTTGCATATGAATTTTATCTTGGGCCCTCTGTGGGTTAATATTTTCCACACAAGGATACTTTTAGGAGACTTACTCTAGTTGGCACACTTATGTCTTCTCATGCACGCTCTGTATACTGTGCTTTCATTTAGACTGGGTTGACTGGAATGAGTTACTTAGGTCATAGATTTGGTTTGGTTTCCTGAAATTCTAGTTCACTTTGAACAAGTATTTAATTATATCAAATATTGCTAAGATAATTAAATTGCAATTTACTTTTTCAGAATACAGAAAGCTAAATATCTCTTGTATTAACAAATTAAGCATTTAAAATACATTTGGACATGTTGAATTATCTTCAGGTGTGCAAAACAGACTCTAAATCCAAGTCCAGGTGTTTCCCCCTTTTTTTTGTTTTTACTCTCTCTCTCTGTTTCTCTCTCTCTCTCGGTTTCTCTCTCCGTCTCTCTGTGTCTCTGTCTCTCTCTGTCTGTCTCTCTGTCTCTGTCTCTGTCTCTCTCTGTCTCTGTGTGTGTGTGTGTGTGTGTGTGTGTGTGTGTGTATGTGTTTGTCTCTTTCTTGCTCTATCTTTCCCCCTTTCACTTTCTTTACCTCCTGGACAGCAGATTCAATGCAGACTGTCGGACAGTAAAAACAACGTATGTCAAACACATACATGATGCTTCTTTCCAGTGGAAGAACTGCTCTCTGCTTGGCCTCAGCCATTGCTTTCTTGTCACTTTCCCCTCGAGTTCACACTTAAGGTACATTTTAATTCTTGTGTGGCCACCACCTATTTCCTGTTATTGTGTTTCTTATTATAGGCTGCTCTACTGGAATGCTTAGCTTTCCATCACCAATTTAGCCACTTTAGTTGAGAAGACTTTGCCAGAAGCAGAGAAAACTGAATGGGTGTCTCATGTGTGAATGAGAACCACAGAACAATATATTAAAATAAGGGGTAAGTGTCCCCCCATGCTCCCCACTTTGATTGTGGCTTTATTGTTGCTGTTTTTAACCACAAGTCAGAAAGGAACTTGATGAATTTTCAAAGACTTTTTATTTTTCCTTCCACCTCTTTTTCTTTTCTAACCTAAGGGCAATCCTCAATGTGTTGAAACGTCTCTTTTACATTATTTTTGGCTAAAACAAAAAAGAAATTATGCTGAAAAATATTGTGAGAACATGTCTCCTTCTAAGATTTCTAGCCCAATATAGTAAACTCCAGAGGTTCCGATTGTTGAGATAAAACTTAGGAGAGCATCCAATGTTTTAGATTATTCACTTAACCAAATCCCAG
Source organism: Ondatra zibethicus (assembly GCA_004026605.1). Classification (NCBI taxonomy): domain Eukaryota; kingdom Metazoa; phylum Chordata; class Mammalia; order Rodentia; family Cricetidae; genus Ondatra; species Ondatra zibethicus. The sequence continues at coordinate 75,719 of PVIU01006923.1, read as the reverse complement.
TGCTGAGCTGCTGGAGGGTTTCTTATCTAGAAAGAACTAAATGTGTAGTACAGAGTGACGTGAAGGAGTAACCATATGAGCTACTCCCGAAGTGGCCCGGGAGCCCCAAGCCCCATGATTTCACTAAAACAGTGTGGCTGAGGAAGTCAAGCTCATGCCACTTCCCTTACCGAGAATTATTTTGCAGAATGCTTGTCTCAAGCATGATTATAAAATAAAATATGTGTCTTAATTTCCTTAATTACTATATAATAAGCATATAATTTAGTCAGACTATAGTCAAATTATATTTAAAGGAACTTGTATTACTGGTGAAAGCTTTCTTAAAGGAAAGTAAAAAAAAACTTCTTCGCTTGTGAACATCATTAACAAATAATAAATTTCTCTCTCTCTCTCTCTGACTTTCTTTCTCTCTCTCCTTCTTTCTCCATCTCTTTGTAAGATGGGGTCTCATGTAGCCAAGGCTTGCTTGAATCCTGTAGCTGAGGTTATCCTGGAACTTTTGATCATGTTGTCACTATCTCTCAAGTGCCAAGGTTACAGGCATGGGCCATCATGCCCCACTAAGCCAATAAACTATTTCTAAAAATATTCCTCTGTTTAGATGCAATGACAAATATTTGTAATCAAGAAAATAATCCTGCCTCCTATATAATTAAGAAAACAGGTAAACACATATATTCAACTGAAATGTACTGTTAGCATTAACACAAGTGCTTCATGCAGGAGACACTGGGTGTAGAGGTCAACATCTAATGTCCATAAGTAATACTTTAGGTAAATTATGACAAGTGTGCAAGTTATGTCCAAATTCTGAAGGAAGAGAGAATTTCCTTTAACCAAGATGGGAGAGTAAAAGGAGAAGCGAGGGATTTTAGGAAGTAGCCCATGTGGCTCATGAAAAGTTAGAGAATTCAATTACACAATTTTATATATGTCCACATGGTGAAGTTCTTGTGTTCGATGCTTTTATAAGCTCAGCACTGTTGCTTATCTTGTCAACTTTTGAGTAATGATGCATTTTTCACAACAGTAAATATATTAAGACATGGGAAACACCTAGAACAGTTCAGTTGTACCTATAAAACAGTAAAATAACACACATTGCCATTATATTAAGGATTGTTTCCAGCCTGTTGTTAAGCATTATAGCCAATTCCACTGATAATGCCAAATACCAAGGAAAAAGGGAATTGGTCAACTTAGTAATTTATCTACAGGTATTTATTAAGAAATGTCTGAGAGATAAGGGAACTAAAGACAAAAGGTTAAACACCTTTGAAAGCCTTAAAATTCCAATTTGATGTAAGAGAACAACAAGTTAACTATCTAACAACAAAAGAAATGACGCAAAATAAAATGACAATGTGAGTGCTTAGGGATGGAGCAAAAGGCACATTATCAATGATAACACTGACCTTATGACATCCTCATAAAAGTGATGTTAAAAATTAGCATTGGTCTTATAATTTCTTGGCTTGTGAACATCATTAACAATTGACATTTTATCAATCAATTGATAATAATAAGGCTGAAATTGTCATCCCTTTGTCCTCATTTCCTTGAGACACACATTTCTTCATCACTGCCATTGATGACAGTTTCATCTTTCGTAATGGTGTGAACTTTGACAACAAAATGCTCAATATTGGTTCACTTACCTTTAAAATAGGAGTACAAATTAGTGTGTCATGGTAAGTCTGTAAAAATAACTCCATCTGTTACCAGGATGGATAATACTAACAGAGTTACAAATGGAAAATAATCAATAAGCATTAGTCTGGCTACATTTCTCCATTGTTGGAAGATAATATTTGATTACTCAAGTTTCTACAAACACTAATATTGCTTATTATATAACATGACAAAAAGCTGTGCACTCCCTCTCAGTTGTTCTCAAGTTCTCCTTACAATACAATCAGTTCATTGGGTCCTTCTTGTAGGCCCCTTCCTTATATTTGATTTCTTTAAGTCTTATCAAATCTCATTTATAGTAAATATATAAAAATACATAAACATATTTATAGCAATATATTACTATATACACACTATATAAGCATATGTAGTAAATATAAATATATAAATATATAGTATATAGTATATATAGTAAATAAATTATTTTATTTATAATAATTTATTATATAAATTATTATATTTATTATATTTATTAAATTATTTATTTATATATTTATGTTTACTATATATACTATGTATTATATATTTATATATTTTATATATTTATAATTATTTATATTATATACTATATACTTATATTTACTACATTTATATATTTATGTATAAATATATATTTATATTTACTACATATGCTTATATAGTGTGTATATAGTAATATATTTCTATAAATAAACTGTCATATATATATGTATATATAAACTTTTGTGAGGCCTATATTGTATTTCATGGATAATATTTCATAGTGTCTGATAGAGAATAAAATGTGACTTTACCAAGAATAAAGCTTCTTTACATCTCATATTTCACAAATCAACTGATAATAAGCTTTTCTCTTCTTTTGAAAAACAGTATTGGAATATGTATGCAATTTCCTCTTCTTCTCCCTTGTCTTAAAGTTTGTGATAATTAAAATTATTAATTAATACTGCTAGACTCTTTTCTCCTATTCCCACTCTTTCCCCCCCCCCAATCAAATATTTTAGGGAAAAAGAAGATAATGCAATTGCAGTGGACCTAATACATATGAGAGGCTGTCATCTTCACACCCTGTAGAGACTTTGTGGTTGAAGGGTTACTATTGAGTTCTCTCCTTTTCAGGATGTAGCACAAGCTATAGTTAGTCTAGCTGGCTTGAATATCATAGATTTAAAGTAGTTTTAGCAACATACCCCAAATAAACCCTTTGTCCACATTATTTTACCACATCTTCTGCTACAGTTAGTAACAAGATCTTTAAAGACACCTTTTATTTCATGGATAATGGATAAGAGCACATGCTGCCAACCTTGACAAGCTGAGTTTGATCACTGGAAAGCACCTAGTGGTGTTAGAAAAAACCACAGCTGTCCTTCAGTCTCCACGAGGGTGCCATAGCACGTGAGTATACCCATCCCTAGTGCACAAATCATAATAAACAGAAGACATATTTGTTTCAGACCTTAAGAATAATGCTTGGAAGTCAGGTTCCCATTAAAGAACTCTCTTATCTTGAAATAATTGCTATTGTTCAAACTTTCTACTGAACAGGTGAACTCAAGATATTTGACTTTGGATGTACACAACACATAGTCTTTTCCTCATCTTTATTTTCACACAAGTGTAGAAAACTACAACCCTACCAGTCTCACTAGTGAGTTGTGTTCAGCAGTAGCTCACATCATACCTTACTTCTCCTTTGTTCCTTGGCATCTAAAATTTCTCTTCTTTACTTTTTTTTAAATACCTAATTTTAGGAGCTGGTTTGGATTAAAGTCACGTTGAAACTGAACCATCTCCAACATCTACATCAGAATGTAACTTTAGCTTGAAATAAAGGTCATTGGTGGGACAACAAGTTTGTATTGCTTATTCTGGCTCCCCCCCCCCTTTTTTTCTGTCCTGGGGATCATTTAAAAGAACCACTACTGATTTATTCTTTCTGTGCTGTGGATGTTGAAATACAAGTGATTTTTTTGTTGATTATCACTTCCCTAGATGAAGTATACAAGTGTCACGTAAAACAAAGTGGACTATGCACATGATGGATTGGACTGGACATTCCCCTGGGGTGCCACTGAGCCAAGACCACAGTGCTTTGGCTCCAGGTTGCTCATGGAAACTTCTAATGGACTGTTTCATAGCACATGCCAATTGCTCCCAAGATGAGCCCTTGAAATAGAACTTAGATGAGTTTATGCATTTCTAATGCACAAATTTGTTTAAAGTCCGTGATATCATGGATTTTTACCCTTGGATTATTTTTTTGTATGTGTGAATCATCATGAACTATTTGATAGGAGACTATATTTAAGAAAACATTAGTAAAACATAAAATCTAATTAGTTTATTATCTTTAAGAACGATCATTTCTCTAAATGTTTACCAGGCATCAGAAAGCAGTGACTAGAAAAGATATTTTTTTTCTGAGTTAGGATGCTTTACTGTACTAAGTGAATTGTTTAAAAAGGGTTGATAGTTATATGTATTTTAAGATTGATTGATGACAAGCACTGAATACATTTCATTTATGTCTGAAAGCAGGTATTAAACTTTATTTCATATCTCACATGTTGACATGTTTAATTATCTGTATTTTAAAGAAGAAATAGGACGTGTGCATGTGTTCTATGGCAAAAGATATTAGAAATTAATACTATTTTTCAACCTAGTGTACTTGATAAAGAACTTATTCCTCTTGATAAATCTTCCTGAACATTGCTGAAATTCAGGTAAATAATATTTCTGTGTGATTTCTTTTTGTGGCTCAGTAAGCAATCTGTTACTAAATATTTGTGATAAATCAAAGATGGCAAACTGTTAAAATGTTTTGTTCCCAGCATGAGAACCTGAGTTTGCTGTTCAAAGTCCATGATAAAAACATGTCCAATCCTTGGTGTGATTGTAGTTTCAATGCGAGATAGAGATGGGTAGATTCCTAGTTGGCCAGGAGCCTAGCCTACTTGGAGAAGTCCAGGTCAGCGACAGACCCTTTCTTAAAAAATAAGACAGGTGGAAGTCACTTGAATGACATATGTGGTAGTCTTCTTCCCCGCATATGCACAGGCACACATGTGCACATGCATAAAACAAAAATTAAAAATACCATAAGTTTATTAAAGACTATACTGACATAATTCTGCTATGTGGCAACTATGCCAGAAACACTTTCTGAGAAACACCAATAAGTTATATTTATTTTCTAAATAGAAAATAAGCAATTTTATTCATTTTATTGCAACTATACATAAAAATACGATCAGATAAAGGCTGTGGAAACTCTGAACAGTTAGAATGATTGTGAATGAATGGCAAACCTACAAAATTATGAAGTATGAAGATTATGTTTTGAATTCCTTTCTATTCAGTTATTGGCCAAATTTTCAAATATAAAACACAGAGCAGAAATATTTAAATTGTGACTTTACTATCCCAAGGACAATTTAAAACAACCCACAAAGTTTGAAATATTGCCCCTAATTTCAAAACAAGTTTTTCTGAGAAAATTTTGTCACAGAAATTTTAGATAATACATGCAATAATAAAGAAGAAACTGTCAATACCTTTCACAACTCTAAATGCTATTGCATATAGATGTCTCATCTTTTAAAAATAGATTCATTTTTATTTAATGATTATGGGACTTTGCCTACATATAAAGTCTGTGCACTATGTGTGGCCAGAAGGGGTTGTTGGATCCTTTAGAAATGATATTACAATTGGCTGCTAGCCCTTGTGTGAGCTTCAAACTGAGCCTGAGGCCTCTAGAAGAGTAGCAAGGATTCTTCACCTCTGAGCCATCACTCTAACCCCAGATTTCCATCTTTCTAGTTGTACATGACTGGCTATGGCTATTCTTCAGTGTAGTCATTTAACTATTTAATTAGATTTGGTCTCATATTGATATGTGAATAACCACATCATAAAGTTTTAAAATTTGAACACTTTAGTCTTTTATACTATGAAGAAAATCTCCCCCTTATAACTGTCTTTGCTGGTTCCTGTTTTGTTACCAGTATCTTGTATAGGCATTCAAATGGACATATGCCTAATTATGTATTCTATTAACCTTAATATTAATCCTATCAAATTATTTTCATTGTCACTTTTTTTAAAAAAAGTATCTTGAGCTAGTTATTTGACTAACACTTTATTGTAGTTATGTGAGGTAATAGAAATTTTTTATTATTTAAAAGTTGTATTCATTGTTGACTGTGTCCTTTGCTTTACAGAAGCTTTTCAGTTTCAGGAGGTCTCATTTATTAATTGTTTCTCTCAATGTCTGTGCTATTGGGGTTATATGTAGGAAGTGGTCTCCTGTTCAAGTGTGCTTCCCACTTTCTCTTCTTTGAGGTTCAGTGTGGTTGGCTTTATATTGAGGTCTTTGATCCATTTGGACTTGAGTTTTGAGATTCCATTTTACACATGTAAGAATGGCCAAGATCAAAAACACTAATGGCAATCTATGCTGGAGAGGATATGGGCTAAAGTGAACACTCCTCCATTGCTGGTGGGAGTGCAAACTGGTACAGTTCCTTTGGATATCAGTATGGCGATTTCTCAGAAAATTTGGAAACAACCTTCCTCAAGACCCAGCAATATCACTTTTGGGTATATATCTAAAGGATGCTCAATTGTGCCACAAGGACATGTACTCTACTATGTTCATAGCAGCATTGTTTGTCATAGCCAGAACCTGGAAACAACTTAAGTGCCCCTTCACTGAAGAATGGATAAGGAAAATGTGGTACACTTACACAATGGAGTACTACAGAGCAGAAGAAAAAAATAATGACATCTTGAAATTTGCAGACAAACGGACGGATCTAGAAAACAACATATTGAGTGAGGTAACCCAGACCCAGAAAGACAAATATCATATGTACTCACTCATAAGTGGCTTTTAAACATAAAGCAAAGAAAACCCACCTACAATTCAAAATCCCAGAGAACCTAGACAACAATGAGGACCCTGAGACATACATAGATCTAATTTACATAGGAAGCAGAAAAAGACAAGATCTCCTGAGTTAATTGGGATGATGGGGACCAAGGGAGAGGGTTGAAGGGGAGGGGAGAGGAAGGAAGAGGAGCAGAGAAATATGTATAGCTCAATAAAATCAATTAAAAATAAAGCGCGAAACAATCCCACACCAGTTTGGATTCAAAGGGTTATTTATTTGAGGGGGAAAAACTTACAAAACACCATCCTACACGACAGCCAGGAAAGGAGTCTAGTTGCTGGAGCAAGAGAGCAAGTGAAGGGCTGCTGCTGCTTTTTAAAGAGAAAGAGACCATGCCCCAATGGGCTAGTATCTCAGCAGCTATTGGCTGAAGGAGCGGAAAGAGCTCCTGCAGCACCTCCCCCTTTTGTTTAAGTAAAAGAGTTCTAAAACTACTATGAAATTATATACAATAAGAACAAATATTCTATTCTAACTAGCTTAAGTCTTGTGTAATAAATAACTTGGCCAAGTCATGAGAGGAAAACAACTACATTTATTTAGTCTTCAACCCCATCGAAGATCTGAGAAGGGAAATAATATTACCTGAGTAATTAGGAAATTCAATCAAACAACTTCCAAAATATGCAACAAATCACAGAGACAACTGGCTACCTGGGCAATCACCCAAAGTTACGTTTGCAGCATTGAAGCAACCAACTTTGGCTAAGGCCTAGAATAACTGACAGATTATTTTTAAAGGCAAGAAATTTTTCAAAACGTCTTACCCTGTCTTGGCAAGATTTGACAGTTCTGCTTATCCATTTCCAGATACTATGTATTTTGTCAGTAGTTGAGGTATGGGCAGTTCCTTGCCCAGAGGCCGGTTTTGCCACGAAGAAGACAAGCTCCAAGTGGAGTGTCTTTGGTGCTCAACAATCTCTCAGGAATAGATCAGTGTTGCCAGGAGTGATTGTGTCTCACTACCACAGAACTCTAAATTAGATTAAATGGCATTTTCTACAGCTCTTTGAAGAGGTTGGAGATTATTTATACAGAATATAATCTCTATGTATCTAAAGAACCTGATTAGTCTAACTATAAATATGACAAACATAGATGACTATTGATCTACAATTCTTAATACCTATCTAACTTAAAGACTAAGAGAATAAACAACTGTGTAATAAATGAGGATGATGACCTCCAAATGTAAACAATGTACAAGAATACATTGGAATAATATGTACAAGAATATACAAGAATAATATGGTAAAAATATATATATCAATACACAAACAATATATAAGTATCTTAATCAGAGGTAGAAATGTACACTGCATCAATACAATATATAAAAAATGTTTTAAACAGAGGTAGAAGCATACATGCATACAATATTCAATATAATTTAACTTTGTATCCATATACAAGAATCCATGCCAATGTAATTATCTATGGACAATAACTCACAAATACCAATCTATTATCCCATCATTCCATTTTTTTTTTCAAAAAGATTCCTGAGCCTATAAAATTCCTTCCCCAACCCTCAACCATATACTAATTATAATCAACCCCTACATGATGTCCCTAAACCCGAGGACAAATTTTACTGGGAGAGGGGATGTTGTCCTCTAGAATTTCTTCCAGCTGTCATGGGGGTGACGTTCTTTCTGGGGGATCCTGTGAAAGCAAAATGGTGGTTAAATTTCAAGATTAATGTCTGGTAAGATTGCAAATAGTCTCTGAGTATTTTGTGGAGGTCTGGCCAGAATGTTGTAAAAGATGTGCACCATTTCAGCTAACCAAGTTGGAACCATCTTGTGCAGCTGGTACTTGAAACAGGTCTTGTAGTAGCGCTATCAGTATCATGACATTATATCAACCAGGTGGAGTTGTTGTTATGGGGCCCCATCTTCTTCCTGGAAACTTTAATGATAGCTGCGGGAAAAATTCATTGTTCATTGTGAAAACTTAAACATTATTTATATAGACATATACGGTTGTATATATTCAATGAAAGGTATGATAAAGACAAAAATAGATATGAAGAAAAGCAAAGATGTTTTCTAATTTCATTATTCTTTCTGTCCCATATCATGGCTCTTGACATGAGACAGAAACTCTGGGTTTTTCTCTTAACAACAGGCTTGGAATTAGAGAGGGACTGAGGCAGAGTCCAACCCCAAAACCAGCTCTATATGCTTATTAATATAAATAAACCAAAAAATATGTAAACATTATTACTTACAGAACGTATTCGATTTTCTTGGTAATCCATATTGGGTAGTAATTTTTTTCCATCTGTCAGTATTCAAATATCCAGGGTCCCATGAATTTTTTTTTGAAGATAAGTGTTGTCCTGCAGGGATAAGAACAGAACCCTGCCCCCATTCTATATGTTTTTCTTACCACCTGTATGATTATCATCAGTGTGGATGAGCAGTCCTTTCTCCTTTCCAAGAGGTTTCTCCTCTTCAAATCGAACCTTTATTAATTTTGATGGTATCCCCATTTTCTTCTCCTGTGGAAACAAGAGAAAAACTCCTTCTCCAACATAGCACATCTCCTGGCTTCCATTAAGAGGTCAGCACATCCTTGAAATAAACTGGTTGATTTAGTTCAGCAGACTTTTCCATTATCCAATGTCTTTCTGCTTCTGTTGTTCCTTTCTCATTAGCGTTAAGAAAATTTAAGGTTAATAAGCATTATGTAATTTATTTCTGGGGGCATTTTCCACCCTTTTCTGTTTATTTAACATATCCTTTATAGTTCAGTTTGATCTTTCTATGACTGCTTGACCTGTAGGATTGTATGGTATACCTGTAACATGCTTAATATTATGATAAGCAAAAAACCGTTTCATTTTCCTAGACACATAAGCTGGACCATTATCTGTTTTTATTTGTGCAGGTATACCCATGATGGCCATAATTTCTAATAAATGTGTAATTGCTGAATCAACTTTTTCTGAGTAAAGCAGTTGCCCATTGAAAGGCTGAATAAGTGTAAATGGTGTGATATATATATATATATATCATTCCTTTGAGTACCCTTCGGGTTAGTCCCTGCATGTAGTGGTGTTTGGTTATATAAAGAGCTAGTAGGGCATCTCTTTATAATCTCCTTAGCTTGTTGCCATGCAATGGAAAACTCTTTCTTTAAACCTTTGCTATTGACAAGATGTTTTTTATGAAATTCTGAGGCCTGCAACATGCTTCCAATCAATAATTGACCAATTTCTGCATTACCTTGTGCTAGAGGACCTGGCAGACCCCTATGGGATCGGATGTGTGTTATGTACATTGGACAAAGCCTATTCCTGATTATGTCTTGTACACGGATAAACAATGAAGTCAGCTCTGTATCATCTGGTAAAAATTCAGTGGTTTCAATATGCAAGATAACTCTTTCTGCATATTGTGAATCAGTAACTATACTGAGAGGCTCTTTAAAATCCCTTAGCACCATAGAATGGCATATAATTCTGCCTTCTGGACAGAAGTATAAGGGCTTTGTTCCACCTTACTCAATTTGTCTGATTTGTAACCTGCCTTCCCTGATTTATTAGCATCAGTATAAAATGTATGGGCTCCAGTTATTGGAGCATCACATATAATTCAAGGAAGAATCCAAGAAGTTCTCTTTATAAGGTTAAGTCTACCACTTTTGGGATAGTTGCTATTAATTTCTCCCAGAAAATTAGCACAAGCCCTTTGCCATGGTTAATTGTCTTCCCATAACCTTTTTATTTCATCAGTAGTGAAAGGCACTATAATTTCGGTTGGGTCTATACCTGTTAGTTGACGAAGTCTCAGTTTACCTTTTATAATTAATTCAGAGACCTTTTCTATATAAGTTTTTAATTTTTTACTTGGTTTGTGTGGTAAAAGATCAACTCTAAATTAATATCTTCCCTCTGCATTAAAATTCTGGAAGGCAATATGACTAGAATACAACTAAGGTTTGGATTCACTCTATCCATGTGTGCCTCATGTAATTTTTCCTCAACCATTGTCAGTTCCTTTTCTGCTTCAGATGTTAATTTTCTGGGACTATTCAAGTCTTTATCACCACCTAAGGTTTTGTTTAAATGAATTATTAGATCAGGTGTTATCCCAACAGCCAGTCATAGACTAGAAATGGCTCCTAACAATCTTGGAAAGTCATTAAGAGTCTATAATTGGTCTCTCCTAATTTGTGCCTTTTGTGTCCTAATTTTCTATAAACCTATTCTGTAACCTAGGTAATTAACAGAATCTCTTCTTTGAATCTTTTCAGGAGCTATTTGTAATCCCCATTTAGGCAAAACTATCTTTACTTCCTCAAACATTGTTTCTAAAGTATCTATGTTTGAATCAGATAGCAAAATGTCATCTATGTATTGGTAAATTATAGACTTAGGGAATTGCTTACGTATTATTTCCAATGGCTGACATACAAAGTATTGACACAGGCTGGGGCTATTAAGCATTCCCTATGGGAGGATAATCCACTGGTATCTCCTAGTAGGCTGAGAGTTATTATAAGTAGGCACCATGAAGGCAAATTTTTCTCTATCTTTTTCTTGTAAAGGTATAGTAAAGAAGTAATCCTTTAAATCAATAACTATAAGAGGCCATCCTTTGGGTAACAGAGAAGGCAGAGGAATTCCAGACTGTAGAAGGCCCATAGGTTGAATTACCTTGTTGACAGCCCTTAGATCTGTCACCATTTTCCATTTACCAGATTTCTTTTTTACAACAAACACAGGAGAATTCTAAGGGCTAGTTGACTCCTCAATATGTCATGCATCTAATTGCTCCTGTACCAATTGTTCTAAAGCTTGCAATTTATCTTCAGCTAGAGGCCATTGCTTAACCCGTATTGGCTTCTTAGTTAGCCATTTTAAAGGTAGGGCTGTTGGTACCTCTAAAGGGTTGTTAGTTGCTTTATGTTCTTGTACAGCCTGAATGGCTGGTGACCTTTGTGCATAGTAACTTATTACATCCTTCCCAGAATTATGAGTTCCTGGGACTGCAGGAATGTTAATCTGGGTATTCCATTGCTGTAGCAGGTCACAGCCCCATAAATTTATTGCAATATCAGCTACATATGGCCTTAGCTTTCCTCTTTGACCTTCTGGCCCAATACAGTTAACCCATCTCGTGCTTTGTTTAACTTGAGATATGGTTCCAATTCCTAGTAATTGAACATCTGCCTCTTGAAGAGGCCAATTTGGATGCCACGATTCTGGAGTGATGATACTCACATCTGCTCCTGTGTCTATCAAGCCAACAATCACAATTCCATTTATATGCACTCTCAGGTTTGGTCTCTGATGATTTATAGAAATTTGCCACAATATACACTTCTTATTTCCTATTTGAATTTCTGACTTATCCTCCAAATTTGAGCCATCATTTAGAACCTTATGATCTTGCAAGAAAGTTCTAGAGTTTTTAATTTTCCTGATGTGACAAGTCCTCCACTGGGAATGACTGGGTCACTTTTGGCTTGGGGGCCTGTGAGAGGCCCCTCAAGGAGTTTCCTGATGGTATCAGGTTGCCTTGTCTGTCTGTTATTGATCTGCATTCATTGGTCCAATGTCATCCTTTACCACGCCTCCTACATATACCTGAAGGCTGAGGTTTCCTATTCCTGCCATTCCCAGATGAAGTGTTATTCCTAGAAATTCCTTGCCTGCAATCCCTTTTTAGGTGTCCTAATTTACCACAATTAAAACATTTGGCAGGTTGATGTCCCCTCATCGCTTTGGAAATTGCTTCTCCTACCCACGATTTATCATCGTAATTAAAGGTCTGAAAATTCATGGTATGCTGGGTTCATTCATCCATAGGTGCTGATCTAGACTTTAAAGGCCCAATTATCTTTTGCCTTCTAAGTTTGCATTTTCAAAAGCCAGTGATTCAAGAATTAGTCACCTAGACTCTGGGTCTGTTACTCCTATGTTCAGAGCCTTAATTAATCTTTGCAAAAAGTCAGTATAGGGTTCTCCCTGTCCCTGCCTAACCCTGGTATGACTCTACCTTTTTCTCTGGTACTGGTCTCCTATCCCAGGCATTCAAGGCTGCTTTGTGGCATAGGGACAATACTTTTTCATCATAAAGAGCTTGGACCTGTGGATCAGCGTATGCTCCTATGCAAAGAATTTGATCCTGTGAAGCCTCCACACCTTTTGCTCTTCCCTGCTGTTCCATATGTTTGGATTCTTCTCTGAAATAAACTCCAAAAGTCAAGGAAGGTCCATATTCCAACACAGATAATGCTAACTGGGAGAAATCATAGGATATAGCTCTGACATTAGAAGCCCAAGTTCTTATCATTTCCTTAACAAATGTAGAGTGAAACCCATAATTAATGATGGCCTTCTTAATTTCCTTTAGGTCATTCATTCATACTGGCATCCATCTATCTTCTTTGGCTCCCTTTGAGCCTTTAGAAGTTGATACTTTGTCAGAATAAATTACAGGGTATGTCGCTAAAACCCTGGGCAAACCAGTTCTGACAGCTGGTGGTGGCATTGTATCCTGCCCTTGTATCTTCTCACCCGGTTCATCAGCTCCGATAATTTACTCAATCATTTCAAATCTCTTAATCATTGTCTCATGTAAGGCCTGAATCTCCTGACCTGCAAAGGTTACTAATGATTTCTCTATGGTATTAATTTTCTGATCCCCATTGTGCACCTGTGATTCCAAGGTTTTAATGTTTCCTTTCAAAGATACATCTCCTCCTTGAACTGCCCCCGGATATCATGTAAGTTGCCATCCTGGAGGTATATTCTGTCTGTTATCTTATCAAAACTCAGTGGTAACTTCTGAAAGTCAAATTCAACAGCCTGGACCCTTTCAGGTGAGTTCCTAGTAACCTTAGATAAGGCGTCAATTTTGTCTATCATGGTATTAATCCTATCAGTTAATGCCATATACTTCCATAATGATATAATATGAAGAAGGAAACTGCAACCTAATAACCAGGAAATTGAGGTATCTCCATAGGCATATAGGCCTCTTGTGATTTCTTCCAAAGTGGCAGCAAAAGCCACCGCTAGAATCCCATTAAAAATGAAACCTGCCATTTTACCTGTTAACCAGCAGGTGGCGCTCTTTCCGAGTTGCGGCCGGAATCAATAGACTAGTGTCAGGATAGATCCTGTGGTACTCGAGAAGTTAGATATACTACAGTGGCTGATAAACAGCTCAGCTCACCCCAGGCGCCCGCCCTGCTCTGACCCAATACAGGGGGTGGTGACACAGCCTCTGTGAGAATGGCTGACTGCCTGCCCAGAGTCCCTATGCTGTTCCACTGGGACAAAGGTCACAGGGCAAACGCAAATGCTGTGGTGGGTATTCCAAATAGCGCTTCCGTGGGATGTGGCAAAGGCTTGTGCTCTGACTCCAGCTTCCCAAGTGCTGCAGTTAAAACCCACTCAGACTGTCTGGGCCCGTGGATCCTGGGAGGTGTGGAGTTTCCACAGCTGAGGGAGGACTTGTGCCAACCTGATCTGGCCAACCTGAGCTGGTGGCAGACAGCCCAAGCCAGAAGCAGGCAGCTGAGCTGGGGGATGGGGGTGGGATGGGGGCGTGGTTCTAAAACAGAACGTTAGGCACCAGATAAAGTGCAAAACAAACCCACACCAGTTTGGATTCAAAGAGTTATTTATTTGAGGGGAAAAAACTGACAGAACACAGTCTTACAAGACAGCCAGGAAAGGAATCTAGTCACTGGAGCAAGAAAACGAGTGGAGGGCTGCCGCTGCTTTTTAAAGAGAAAGAGACCACACCCCAATGGGCTGGTATCTCAGCAGCTATTAGCTGAAGGAGCGGAAGGAGCTCCTACAGCATAAAAACAAGTTCTACTCATTAACATGATCTTTCTTATTTGTAGGCATAAGTCAGAAAACAATCCCACAGCAGTTTGGAGTTATGATTAAAAAAAGGGTTATTTATTTAAGGGGAAAGCTTACAGATCACTGTCCTAGACAACAGCCCTCTGTGAGACCAGGAACAGAGTCTAGTAGCAGGAAGTGGCACCGGAAGGAAGAAAGAGAGAGCAGGGCTACTGCTGCTTTTTGAAGCAAAAGAGATCATGCCCAAGTAGGCTGGTATCTTAAAAGCTATTGGCTGAAGGAGCAGAAGGAACTCCAGCAGCACTTATTCATTCATTCTGAAGTTTCTCCATAAACTCACTATTCTCCATGGCATTCCTATTTGGGTATTTTCATGTCTTTCCTTGCAACTCATTGTGGTCTGACTGTCTATGCTCTCAACAACTACATTTTAGAAATCTGATCCCCACTGTATCAATGTGAAAGGTGAGTAGTTAACAAAGGAAGAGAATGTGAATAGGGCTCACAACATTAAAATGGAGAATGGTGGGAGATTTACACCCCATCTGCAAAGGAAGGATACCACCGAGCATCTGCCTACCACAAAACACTGACTCTACTAGCAATGCCTATCCTGAACTCTCTATTCTCCAGAACTCTCCTCAATAAATTTTGGTTGTTTCTAAACAACTTTCTGTGCTGTCTGGTTTCATGTCAATGTGAACAAGCTAGAGTCATTTTAAAAGTGGGAACTCCAATTGAGAAAATGCCCTACCAGATTGACCTGTGAATAAACCTGTGGATAATTTTCTTTTTTCAAACAATTTTTTATTTAGTTCCCTCTACCTCCCCTCTTCCTGCTCCCCCCCACCTTCTTCACACCCCACTTCCCATCTATTCCTCAGAGAGTGTAAGGCTTCTCATTGGGAGTCAACAAAGTTTATCACATCACTTAAGGCAGGACCAAGGTCCTTCTCCCTGTATCTAGGTTGATCAAGGTATCCTTCCATAAGGAATTGGTTCCAAAAAGTCAGTTTATGCACTGGGGATAAATACTGGTTCCTTGGCCAGTGGACCCACAAACTGCCTAAGCCTCACAACTGTCACCCGCTGTCAGAGGGCCTAGTTTGGTCCTATGCAGGTTCCCTCACTATCAGTCCAGATTCAGTAACTCCAACTAACTAGCGTAAGCTGTCTCTGTGGGTTTCCCCATCATGATTTTGACCCCTTTGCTCTTATACTTCCCCTCTCTCTCTTTCATTTAGCTGTGGATCTCTACATTGAATAATTTATATGTATGATCCCATCCAAACAGGGGTGGTGTCAACCTTGGGCAGGTAGTACAGAGTTGCTGGGTGATAACAAAAAGAGGCTTTGTAAGACACAAGGAGCAAGACAATAAGCAGCAGTACTCCATGACTTCTGTATCAGGTCCTGATTCCAGATTAATGCCTTGATTTCTTTGGATGGTGAACTATGAGCTGTTAAATGAAATAAAACTTTCCTCCCCAAGTTGCTTTTGGTCCTTGGGTTTAATTACAGATGTCTAAATTATTAGACACCTTGTATTGAATATTTTATGATAGCAGCCCAAAAGTATGAAGATAGTACTTCACGGGGATTTTGTCATGTTCCAAAATCAAGTTTCTGTAAATTTGTATTAAACTGTTGACATCTATGAAAATATTTATTGCTTACTAATCTCTAGTTCATTATTTAACTTTCCCAATCAATTCTCTTGATTTTTCTTGGCAGAATATAACATTCAAATAATGATACTATTTATGTTTCCCCTCTAATAATTGGTACAACTTTTCATTTTTCATGTTTTGAATTGGCTAGCACATGTAGAATACTTTAAGAGTGGTCACAATTATGATACTTACAGTTTTCAGACTTTATTAGTATCATGTCTAAGATTTTGTTGTTGGAGAAGATTATTATTGTGAGGTTGATATTTATCATGTTCAAATTCATTTTTTTTGTAATGAGCATAGAAAACTCATTGATGCACTCACAATCCTGAAAAATATTTATGAATGGGAAATATTTATTATAAATGTGATTGCTATGATGAAAATGTTACTTTTCTGTTATTCTCACATCTTTGGTGCAGTTCTACCACATCCATACATGAATATTCATACTATTTGTAGAACTAAAAAGAAAAAAATTTGTGTTCCACTTTTGGGTCAATGTTTTGGAAAGCAACTTGGAAGGCAAACTATGTGCAGCCATGAATTCTTTAGAAGTAGCAAATTGTAATAAGAATTGACTGTTAGTTCATAAAATTATTCTACTAATCTGCTATCTTGGTATGGGCCATCTTTATCCTGATGGGAACTCTGGAATATAGTGCTTTCACAGCACATGTTCCTTTCATGCAGCTCACTCTCAGCCCAAACATTGTACTCATGAATTTCTCCTCCTTAGATAGTTGATTCCTTTAAAGAAAGCTGTCTTTTGATATTGATTAATTGCAAATAAACTTTCAGATTTAATTTTGTCTAAGTATACTATTTGGAAACTTATTTATCAAAAAAGTAATAACACATGATATTGATAAAATATAAAAGGATCTAAGTCCCTAAAAGTAGGGTCTGAAAGTGGTAAGTAGAACCAAAGTTGGACTCATGTCCTGACATTTGTTAGTATTCAGATACAGGGAACATTGCGTAAGCTCTCTAGGCTTCAGTTTACTTACTATGCCAACTTAAACACAGGCTGCAAGGTCTGAATGACATTAAGTATACAAGGCATGTAGTGGACTGTTTAGTATATGGTCATTGATCAAAGATATGGCATGTGTGACTTGGGGATGTAGTTTACTTTGGAAAGTATTTGCCTAGCATGCTTGAAACCCTGGATTTGATGACCAGAAATGCATACATCCATGCAAGGTGATACACGCTTGCAATCTCAGCACTCAGGAGACTTAGAATCAGGGATTTCAAGGTCATTTGAAAGAGTGGATGGCAAATCTGTATTATATGAGACCCTGTTCCAGAAGAAAATGGATTAGCTCATGTTATTATATGTATTGTTAGTATGTTTGCTGATATATTGTGCTTGTCTTTTGTATAACTTAAAGAAATACACAAGAAAAGGCAGCCTGAACAGAGCAAAAAGCTATGAAATATAGAGTTCTAAGGACTTGATGAAGAATACATGAGGACAGAGTAGAACTACATAGAAACCAGTGTCAATCTTCACATATGGACTTGACTTAAGAAGTGAATGTCTCCAGGTTCAGGCTATTTCAAATAATGCTACTATGAGCATAGTTGAACAAATGTCAATGTGGTATGATGACTGTGCATTCTTTGGGTATATGACCAAGAGTGGTATTGCTTGGTCTTGAGCTAGATTGATTTCCAATTTTCCGAGAAATCGCAATACTGATTTCCAAAGTGACTGTACAAGTTTGTACTCCCACCAGCAGTAAAGGAGTGGTCCCCTAACTCCACATCCTCTCCATCATAAGCTGTCATCAGTGTTTTTGATCTTATCAATTCTGACAGGTGTAAAATGGTGTCTCAGAGTCAGATGCCCCTCACCCGAAGAATGGGCAAAGAAAATGTGGTACATTTACACAATGGAATATTACTTAGCACTAAAACAATGATATCTTGAAATTTGCAGTCAAATGGATGGAACTAGAAAAAATCATCCTGAGTGAAGTACCCCAGACCCAGAAAGACAAACATGGTATGTACTCACTCATAGATAAATATTATATGTAAAGAAAGGGATAACCAGGCTACAATCCACAACCCTTTAGATGTTGGGTAACAAGGGGGACACTAAGAGAGACATGGATGGATGCCCCTAGGAAGGGGAAATAGATAAAATCTCCTGAATAAATAAATTAGAAGGGTGAGGGGTGGGGGATGGGAGAAAAGGGGAAAAGAAAGGCTGAAGGGGATAGGAAAGAAATCATTGTGATTCAAAGAAAACAGTAGGTATCTTGAGCTGAAAGCCCCAATGGACTTGTTATTTCTGGCCCTTTAACAGAAATAAGTGGAGACATGCAGGTACAGATCATCACAGTGAACTGCTCATGCAATTTACCCAGTCTTCTGAGAAACATATGAATAGTTAACTCTTTAGTTAAGATTCAGGTAAGCTGGATGGGGTTCCTATGTGTTGGGTCACCTATGTGGTCACCTATAGTCAACTTCAGGAAGCCTCAGTCTTCTTCGTGTGGCATGGAAAAACATGGCAACCATTCCTGAACACCATAAGAAATGCATGAAAGATCCTGGCATAGACTCTGAGAAGTAGATAGTCCCCGTAGTACGTACAACTAGCTGTGGGGCATCAGTATCAGCAGATAATGTCACGAGGAAGAAGCCAGTGCCGCCATTAGAAAGATTGTTTTATAAAGATCAATGGAGCCAGTAGCATCACAAACCAGGCTCCTCGTCTTTGATAACAAAAAGTGCAAATCTTTTCTGGAACTTCAATGAGGAAAGAAATGGAAGCATTGCATGGAAATCATTGTAGAGCAGCTAACAGATACCCTGGCATATTGAATTGAAGTTGATAGAATTTCTTTTGAAAACATAAGAGGAAGATACTTTATCACCAAAAATCAATAGAGACACATGACCGAAATTTAAGTACCGAGAAATAAATATACATTTTGCACATTTGGCGATGTGACCATGTAAATTTCCATTGTGATGCTTCAGAAACTAAGTTGAGTATGAAACCTGCTCATTTTATCTATTTCTTGCAATTGGGGATCATTCCCTTTGTTAATCTAAATATATCACATTCTACAAGTTCATTATGAGAAATAATTTATTTTTAAAGGAAAAAAAACCCAGGATTTTATCTAACACAATCCTCTTCTGCTTGTTTATTTATCCTACTGTCGTCTCTCTAGATTTATGTGAAAGCAACAAAAGACTATATATCAAATAAATATCACGACTGCATTTAAAAATTGTTTTCAAGCTACAATTCTGCACTTCATTAATAATATAAATATGAAGTTCAGATTTACAGAAAGGTAACATTCATTCTTTAGAGCATCACACCAACCTGTGTGTAAAGCCTCTGTCCACTAATGAGAGTCCTTTCATGTTACTGGTTTTGTAAAGCCTTGCACAGTGAATGGACTGTCAGTCAACTCACGGAGACCTTCAGATTGGCGTATCCATGGCAACTTGCCAAAAATGGTGACACAAATTAATCCATTTGTGTGGAATTCTCAGTGAGAGTCCACTTTCATCTTTCGGAAGCTGCTGTTAGGAAGTCTGGTGATAATATGAAATACTGAGCCACAAGAAAATAGTGATGAACTATCCGCAGGACTTTCTGTGTGGAAACACTGGGGCTGCTTTTCCTTGGTATCTGTAAGGGGTAACAGAGAATTGGTGGGGATTTGATATTGCCCCTATGATAATAGAAAAGGCTACATTAATTTAATACTCATTAATTAATTAATTAATTAATTAAATACTACATTAATTTAATACTCATATGTAGCTTCCCCTTTTTTACTTTTCTGGTCAACCTTGAAAATGAGTGCAAGGATTTATAGAAAGGTAATGTGTTGAAAGTGATATTTATTTGCTAACACTATTCTTATAACATATAAATAGTAGATAGCATTAGAGAGACCCCAAACATTAAACTTTCAATTAATTATTATTTCTGTCTATTTTATGAACAGATGAAACCAAATCAGTATTTTTTTTAAGAAAATCTGTATTTTTAGTTTATTTTATTTTTATTACTGTCCTGGTTTGCTTTCTATAGCACTGATAAAACACTGCCAAAATCAACTTGGAGAGGAAAAGATTTATTTTATTTTATAGCTTATAGCCCGTAATGAAAAGAAACCAGAGTAGAATTAAGGCAAGACTGAAGCGTAAAGCACAGAAAAGTACTTTGTCCTGGCTTGTGTCCCATGGCTTATTGAGCCCAATTTCTTATACAATCCAGGACCACCTGCCCATGGTGGAAGTACTCAGTGAACCGGGACCTCCTATATCAATCATTAATCACAAAAGTGGCCTACATATTTGCCTACAGGCCAATATGAAGGAGGCAATTCTTCATTTGAGATTTCTTCTTTCCAGATAGTTCTAAATTTGTGCCAAGTTGACAGAAATAAACCAGTACAGTTGCTGAATGTGCTCTCTTTCTGGCCTTGTCTTTGTCATTAGTTCTGCACCCAGACGATTAGGCTCTTCAATTACTGTATATATTTTGAAATCCTACATTTTTCAGTGCATTTAGATGAGTTTGTTTAAAGCTCACTTATCAATTATGAAGCTCTCTGCTCACCCACAATCACATTCCCAGGTTAGCTAGGGACCGGTAGCTTGCATGTCAGCTAAACCTAGTTAGTGAGTGACCCAGACTCCTGCCCACCTGTGCTTTACCAACACTTTGCTGTTGCTTGGATACTGTAGCCTATGCATCATCCCACCCTGGTCTGTGCCCAGATTCCCACCAGTCTGCTCCACATCCATTCTGCCAGGCCTACTTCTGGTATCTAAACATGCACAGCAGTCCACACAGAATCTTGAGTCACATGCTCCTACTTTCTTGGTTGCTCCTAAGTTGGAAACACCACTGTCCTTCCAATAAAATACCAAACCAAACTATCTGAAGGACTGACCTACCAACTCTTCATATGTGATCTGAATCCAACCTGGCTTGGAAGACAGCAACAACAGATGATCAAATTTACCCTCAACTGTCCAGGTTAGAACCTCAAACCAGACACACGACCAACAAAGGAAACACACATGCCATGATCACATGACAGGAAAAAAACAATATGAAAAGTCAGGACAACTCCCATCCACCCCCAGATAAAAAAACAAAACAAAACCCACTAACCCGACAGGGATGTTCTCTAATGAGAATTATCTAAGTGAACCCCAGGACAGAGAGTAATGCAAAACAATCATGAGCATGATCAAATAATTCGAGGAGTTTAAAAAGACAGGACCAAGCTGGGCAGTAGTGGTGCATGCCTTTAAACACAGCATTTGGAGGTAGAGGCAGACAGATCTCTGTGAGTTTATGGCTAGCCTTGTCCACAGGATAGCCAAGGCTTGACAGAGAAACCCCATCTCAAAACAAACAACAAACAAACAAACAAAAGAAAGGAACAAACACACCAATAAGCTTAAGATTGGAATAATCTCCTGAGTGAAGTTCAAAAAAGCACCATAAATCTGAAAGAAATAATAAAGACAATTCAGGATATAAAATGAGAGTTCAATAAAGAGATGGAAATATTGAAACAACTCAACCTGAAAATGAGTACAGAATTGAGAGCTCAAAGAGCCAATTTAAAAGCTCAGGTAAAGCCTTACCAGTAGAAAAAAATCAAGTAGAAACTCAAATATCAAGGTTGATGAAATAGAGGAATCGGACCTTTTGAGAAAAAAAAAAACATTGTCCACATGAAAGGAATATGCAGGAATTCTGAGACACCATGAAAAGTCAAAATCTTAAAATCAGAAAGAATAATGTTAGATTCATGGCCTAGACCAGCTCTTCAACAGGATCATAGAAAAAGCTTCCTAAGATGAAGAAAAGACATAGCCATACAGACATAAGAATCACACAGCACCAAAGAGGCATGGCCAGAAAAGAAACTCTCTGTGGCATATGATAGTTTAAACAGTAAACATACAGAGGAAAAAGAAGATATGCAAAGCCACACAAGACACAAAACACAGGCCACATAAGAAGAAAAACCTATCAGAATAACAGAGGACTTCTCAACGGGAGTGTTAAAAGCTACAAGAGTTTGGAGCAATGTATGCAAGCCCTAAAACATGACAGGTGCCGAACTAGAGTACTTCACCCAGAGAAACTATGTTCAATAGGTGAAAGAGAAAGAAAAAAATGCTTGTGATATAATGGTCAAGGTAAAAAAATTCACGTCCACCAAACCAGCACTAAAGAGTCAACTGAAAGCAAGAAATCATTGAAAGGAAGCAAAACAAATGAAAAACAGAATAGGACAATTTATTCTGGGCAGGCAGGAAGAAGCCACCAGTCTGCTCAGCTCCATTAAAACCGACCGACCAGAGATGGACATGGGTATGGGAGGAAGAGAGAGGCAGAGAGAGGTTTATGTCCTATGCAGAGAGATGTATCTGAAGAGGTGAAGACCAAGAAAAACAGGTTGATGTGGGAGGCATGCTTTTCAACTGGGGACATGGTGTAGTCTGGTCCTGGGATGCTGCCATGTCTGTGTCGGTGGCCCTACAGCAACTGTGGTTGGTGTAGGTGTCCATGGCTCTTGGTACTACCAAAGACCATGAGAATGCCTGGGGTTGGGGCTGACACATGTGGCCACATAGGTGCTCGAGGGCCATGCTGCAGTTTCCACCCAGCTATGAAAGGCCTGGACCGCCACCAAGGCCCATGGAGTCATCTGGGCTTGAACTACCACCAAGGGCCATGACTGGGTCCATGGCCCTACCACAGTCAGGGTCTATGTTGATGTCCATGGTGCCTGTTACCATCAGAGGTCATGTGAATGCCTAGGGTATAGACCCCCACCTGAGGTTGTGTTGGGGCCCAAGTGCTACCCTGCAGCCAGGGTGATGTCTATCTGAGTGACTTACGATACCACCAGGGGACATCACGGTTGCATTCTGGCCCAGGCTGCTTCTGAGGACCATGTCTGGGTTCATCTCTCTACAGCAGCCAGGGTCTATGATGATAACCATGACCAGAGTCACCACCAAGGGCCACACAGATACCTGAGTTCTGGGTCACTACCTATGGCCGTGCTGGGTACTCAGGAATATGCTGTAGCTGGAGCCATGACAATCTGGGTGACTTGCACTTCCAGCAGTGACCATGGCACCAACTGGGCCCAATCTGCTACCAGGGGCCATAACTGGTTCCATGGGCCTACTGCAGCCAGGGTCTAAGTCATTGTCAGTGGCTTGTATTACCACCAGGTATAGTTCTGCACCTGAAATCATGTCGGTGCCCGAGAGTCATGCTGTCACTGGGGCCATACAAATCAGGGTAGACTGAACTGGCACTGAAGGCTACAGAGACTTCCAGGCGATAGCTGAGTGACATGTAGGGGTCCATGGCCCTAAGACAGCCTTGGACTGTGTTGATGTCCTTGACTCCTGTTACCATCGAAGGCAGTGCACTAACCTGAGGTCTGGACTGAAACCTGAAGCCACGGTGGAATCTGAAGTTCATGCAGTCACCATGGCCATGCAGACTTGAATATCAAGCACAAAAACCCAGGGCCATTGTGACCCTCTAGCCCAAGCTGTAGCCTGGGACTGTGTCTGGATCTGTGTGGTCCTGCAGTATCTGGGGTCTGTGTGGATGTGTTACCATAGGGGTTCATGCAAAACATGTTTTGAACCATGTGTTGAAGTTTGAGGGCCCAGTTGAACTGACCCCACTTCTCACTGGCTGGTGCTGCCCTGCCCCTGCCCAACCCTGTTACTCCCCTATCACAGGAAAGCTGACCCTGAACTTTCTAAGCCCTGGGAAAATGGACCCTGATTAGCTCTCTTAATAATAAAGCTGCCTCCTTCCACCTGGAAAAGCACACCCCACTCCTCACCATGGGCCTGGGAGAGCTCGCTTTGCATCTCACCTGAGAGGAATAGTCCTGGCACCCTGGACTGATCACCTCAGCTGCCACCCAGGTCCACATCCAGGGATTGTAGTTGGCACACCCCAACCTCTACCCCATCTATGATCTTCTGGAGTGTGAATGGACTGTTCCTGTGGAGCCAAAGCAGCAGGATCTCCATTACTCCGGAAAACAGCAGAATATCAGAGAGAAGTTTTGGTGAGGGTCCAGTATTGATGGTGTACCAAAGCCAGAGGCATTGATCCAGACCAAGAACTCATTAAGCATTGAACAGTTGCAAGTAAAGCTGTTTGGACAAAAGCATCTACTGCTTAATACATGATAGCTTCTAATGCCGCTAAGACGAATGAAGAGGAGATGGAGAGGCAGGAAAGAAGAAGGAGCAAAGTTCTTCTCTTTCTCTTTTCTTTTATTATTATTGTTTATTTTACTCTTATTTTATTTTATTTTTTGGCTTTCTTTTGGGGGGGACACTACAAGAGTGAGGGGAAGATGTAGAGGAACTGGGAGATGAGTGGGATTGGGGTATATGATGTGAAATATCCAAACAACCAATTAAAAAAGAAAAATAAACAAAAGCAAAGTAGAATGAAGAACAGAAACACTAAAGCTATAGCAAAAGGATCAATCAATGACATCTTTCAATCATGTCTTTGAATATTAATAGCTTTTATTTTTCAATCAAAAGTTTAGAGTGTATTAAGAAAAGAATCTTTCTGTTGTTTATAAAAATCTCATCTTTCCTTCAAGTAGAGATACCAACTTAGAGTGAAGGAGTGCAACCAAATAGGACCAGGAAGCAAGCAAGCATTATTATGCTAATATCTGTCAGAATAGATTTTAAATTAAAATTAATCAAAAGAGATAAAGACATATATTTCATTCTAATAAACTAACTATTAACCAGGAAGATGCTACAATTCTATGTGTTTGCACACCAAACTGGCACACTAATTTTATAAAAATCCTAGTACTGGAATTCAAGACACAGGTTAACTTAATCCAGTAATAGTTATTTCAATACCTAATTTTGTTCAATAGGTCACTTGATCAAAAATAAACAGAGAAACATAGGAATTAAAGGATATCATACAACAAATGGGCCCAACAGGAATTTGCAGAATATTCCACTCAAACACCAAAGAATATACATATGCATGTAGGTGTATTCCCAGCAGCCAAATCCTCAGAGGAGAACAGTTTTTCCACCCTGCATATCTATCGGCTGTCAGTAGCTCAAGTATCCCTCCGCCCCCTTTCATGTTACCTCTGTTCTACTGTTACCTCGAATTGAATCTTGTTTTTATGGGTTGGAAGAGCATAATGTCCAGTCATGGTTTTCAGACACCCTTCATTTTGCTTAGGCAAAGAAACCTACTTTAATTCACAGATGTTATGGTTATCTTCACAGAAAATTAAAAAGAACTGACAAGTACATTTTCTTCCAACTACTAGGTATAATAATGACACAGGATACAAGTATACATGAAAGATTTTTCTACATGCTAGCAATAAGCAAGAATTAAAAATTTTAAAAATATAATAGACTTTAATATAGCAGTCTTTAAACTGAGATGCATGGAAATAAATCTGCCAAAATACATTTCTCTATGTGGAAAGTTACAAATCTCTGATGATGGAAATTAAAGATCTTTAAGTAAATGGAAAGCTAGCTCTTGAACACAACTTGAGAAAGTTTATTTGCTGTGAATTCTTATGAAATGAATGAAAAAATTCAGTACAGTTCTAAACACAACCACTAGTGACTTTATAGATGTTGACAAACAGGCATACTGATATTAAAGCGTATAAGAAAACTGAAGATATCCAGATACCTACCGCAAACCAAAGGAGATAAAAAGCTGAAATGCTCATATTACTCTATTCCATGCATAAGATGAAGTATTGGAGAGCAAGACAGCACCAATGAAATAACTGACAGTTATCAGTGGAAACAGAATCATATGGTCCTTGGCAGTTTAATAATGATCAGAATTTTGATACATGGTGCTCAGAAAAAATGAACATGTCCCATTATGAATAATATTGTTATGAACATAGTTGAGCAAGTGTCCTTTTGGTATGATTGAACATCCAACATCCTTGGGGTATATGCTCAAGATTTGTATATAGCTGGGTCTTGAGGTCGATTGATTCCCAATTTTCTGAGAAACCTCCATATTGATTTTCAAAATCAATATTCAAGTTTTCACTTCCACCAGCAGTGGAGGAGTGTTCCCCTTGCTCCACATCCTCTCTAGCATGAGCTGTCACTTATGTTTTTGATCTTAGCAACTCCCACAAGTGTAAGACAGAATATTATAGTCATTTTGATTTCCCTGGTAGCTAAGGATGTTGAACAATTCTTTAAGTGTCTTTTGGCAATTTAAAGAGTTTTTGAAGGGCTTATTCCTTGTCTTGACCAAGTTTGGCAGTCACTTTTCTATTTGCTCTGCTGGTACAGTTTGAACCACATATTGTCAGCAGTCAAGGCAAGAGCAATTTCTTGCCCTAATTGCTAGCTTTTCTCATAAAGAAAATAAACTTTATAAGGACGTTCTAAAAAAAAAAAAAAGAAAAAGTGAACATGTAATAAGAAAAAGAAATGCAACACAGGCCAGGCCATACACATTTTGCTAAAAACAAACAAACAAACAAAAAAAACAAAAACAACAACAACAACAACAAAAACCTGTAGAACCTAATTAAAAAAAAAAAGACATGTGGCTTCTACAATCACATACAGGAAATGTTCTACATGACCTTGGATTTGTGGTTGTTAGATATAACACCAAAATCATGATCTATGAAAGAAAAATATGTCTTTTGTTGGACTCCAGAAAAATGAAAAGGAAAAAAGAGAAAGAAATCTATTTGTCTGTGAGAGAAAATATTAAAATGGAGAAAAGACAAGCCAGAAATTGGGAGAAAATATTTGTGAAATATCTGATTAAACACTCGCCTCCAAAGGACACAAAGAACTCTTAAAACTAGAACAAAATGAAAACAAACAACTCAATTAAGAAATGGGCAAATCGACTGAAAAGACTCCTTATGAAAATACAGCTGAAAACAAACACAGGAAAAGATGCTAAGCATCATGTCTCATTACAGAGGTAGCGATGTAGACACACAAGAAAATGCCACTACACACCAGTCCCCAGGAAACTGTAGCC
Organism: Ondatra zibethicus; assembly: GCA_004026605.1. Classification (NCBI taxonomy): domain Eukaryota; kingdom Metazoa; phylum Chordata; class Mammalia; order Rodentia; family Cricetidae; genus Ondatra; species Ondatra zibethicus. The sequence continues at coordinate 48,479 of PVIU01006923.1, read as the reverse complement.
ACTACTGTTCATTGCTGGTAGCAACACAAAATGGTACAAGTTCTGTGAAGATCCTGTCATTTTCTACAAAGATAACATAGTTGTATCATGTATTCATAAGTCATATTCTCTTGTACTTGGCCAACAGACGTGAAAAGTCTTTATGCACACAGTTGAACATAGCGTAATTCATAATCATCAAAAGTGATGAACCAAAATATTCATTATAAGGGCAATGAAAAATCTCAACTTGGTAGTGGCCCATGCAATTCATGCATTTGAGAAGATCATTGTAAGGTTTAGGTCAGCCTGAGATACATAATGAGTCTGAACGCAGCCTTTGGCATCCAGTAAGATTCTGTCTCAAACAATCACAAAAGAAAAATGCTGTTAAGTTCATGAAAAGGCAGGCTTAAGTCTCAAATTCATATTTTCAGTAAAAGAAACCAATTTAAAAAGATATCTAATATCCAACTTGTGGCATTCTGAAAAGGGCAAAACTACTGAGAAGGTAAAAAAGTTTGACTGTCATTGAGAATAATGGGAAGAAGATGAAAGTTGAAGAGGCCTAGTTATTTAGATTTTTAAATGTTGTTAAATAATTCTACATGAAAGTTTAATTGGGGCACATGGTACTGTATCTGTTAAAACTCATACCATTTGCTGCATAGAAAGTAAACCTTAATGTCCCTAAATTTTATGACAAATTTCAGAAATTTGGATACTTTCCAGATGAAATTTGGTAGGCTCTGACAAAATCATTTAACTATACTACAAATGGGTGAATCATATTGAAGTGAGGGAACAGAAAGTGGTGCCGCAGTAACTTTAGAAATGAGTCTGCAGCATTAAAAAGGGAAAACAATTTCACATCAGTGCATTCATGATCATACTGTTTCCCATGGGATAAGGAAGACATTGCTGAAATATTATACAGAAATCAAAAATTATATGAAGTGATGGAGAATGGTGAAAGACATTATGACAGTTTTTTTGGAGTTAAGAGTCACTAATAGTCATAAAAAGCAGAGTAAATGGTGTGTGCAATGGATTCGAGTGGCATAAATCAATACTAAGTCCTTCTTTGATTGATACAGAATCAAAATTTTGCAAGCAGACATATTTTATATATGTATGCAAAGATGAATTATTACCTATAAATACATCTGTTTCTTTATGCCTCCCACTGACAGGCCTAGAAAGAGTAGCTCTAGTGGCATGTACACAGGGCTCCCGAATCTTAGTTCTAATACCTTTCTTCAAGAGAGACAGGAAGAAGAGAAATCAGGTTCCTTGGAACATGGCTGATTACAGAACTGGCTATGAATTAAAGAAAGTCTAAACTACTTTATAGTGGTACAAAATAAGAGCAAATTTAAACCACACAGGAAATTAGTTTCCACAACTACGTGTTTATGGCAGTAGGACAAAAGTTCTAAATTTGGGAACTCCTAATGTCAAAATAAGATCATGTTGAGTAACAAAGACAGTGAACTACACGATCCTGTAAGAAGAGGTAGCACACACGTAGCCACAACTCCGCATCATTGTAAATAAATGATAAGTGGGTAAAGAAGTAGCAACAAAAGATGTGTTTTTCAGAATTCCAAACAATTTTATAAATATGCCAATGAATCAGAGTATGCCAGTTGAATGCCGACGAATATGCCAATGAATCCTCATATAGAGGCTGAATAGAGGTGCTTTTATATAAAGATTCTAGAATGTAGTTTGAGAAAAATAGTAACTTTAAAGGGAAGAAATCTCATGAAACTACCTCAGTTGGTTGCTGAGAAGCCACGTTTTGTACCTGTGGTATGGTGTGAAACAATAGTACCTTTAACTTCTGGTGTGTTTCAATCTGAGGCTGAGAAAAATGTCAGACCAAACCTCAACTGAATGTGGTCTATAGGATTCCTCTACACTGTTAAAGAATCCCAAACAAGGAAAGGTTAACATGTTACAAACAAGAGTTAGTTAAGCATATGGTCTGTTGGATAGCTTAATTAACAAAAAGAAAGATAAAATGTAAGGAAAATTATATAAACAGTGGATTTAACTAATTAAAACAGTAATTGCAAATGTTTTTGGCATGTGTTGTTATTATTATTATTTTGATTTTTATTGAGCTCTACATTTTTTCTCTGTTCCCCTCCTTGCCCCTCCTCTCCCCTTCAACCCTCCCACAAGGTCCCCATGCTCCCAGTTTACTCAGATCTTGTTTTTTTCTACTTCCCATGTAGATTAGATCTACTTTATTTATTTATTTTTGTTTGTTTTGTTTTGCTCTTGGTAATTCTTTCAAATCTCAGAGGACTGATAAAAATTAGATAATGGGAATTTGGTAGGTTGGTGCTTTGCTATTCATAATTATCATTACATGATAATAGTAATGTTCTTCCAAGAAGCTACCATTAATTTAATTTGTGGATTTTATTGATCACTTTTGGATTTTCACAGTTCCAAAAGAGGTAGAAGCAAGCTGCTTCCTTGAGTACAGCTGCACTTAACTCAGAGGACCTAGCTTCTTCATCCTTTCCTGGCAGAATTTTGGACAGTGAACTTTAGAGAGAAAATGTCTCACTAAATCAAGATGGTAGAAAAGAAGGGAAAATCAGTTTCTGTCTTGGGGGAGTTAAAATCTTGTGTTGAAGAGCCATGGAGGAAGTGAATAATGTGGTTTTGTTTTCCCTGTCTTATCAGAAGATGTTAAAACTATATTTTTTTTCAGTAAGATTCGCTTAAAAACATTATAGCCCAAAGTTTGTTTGTACCTCTTATCTTAAAAGAAAACAGATAGACATTTGTAATGTGGACAGGGGAAACCCAGGAGGTCTTAACCCTACACAAAGAATTGCAGACCACTAAGGAATACTGAGAGTGAGAAATAGTCTTCTCCAGAGATAAGTACACCAAAATGGTCTGAAAACGCACACACACAGGTAATATATAGACCGAGCAAGCTGTATTTTTGTATTTAGGAATGTATGTGTATGGATATTCATACGTGTACGCAATAACAGTTAATGAAAAAAGAGTTCACAAATTAGAAAGAGAGTAAGATGGGGTATATGAAGGGGAGAAGAAAAGGGAGAGGAAAATGATATAATAATAATTTCAAAAACCAAAAATAAGAAAAACGGAAAGGAAACAGCTTACTTCTCTGTCCATAAATTGTTGCCTGTCACTTTCTCTTTTTCTGGTTCCTTCACATCTATGCTGCTAATAGTTGCTTGTATATATTTACACATTCCTTGTAATCAGTTTCTTCTCTGAATCTCATCAGTCCTTTCTTCAATTCCATAGCCTAGCTGAAATTGCCCCTGTGTTAGGGAAGAACTTATATCACTTTATCAAATCTCTAATTTGTTTTTTATGTTACCTATGTTTATGAACAGTGGAATTCTTTTTATTGCTTCCTTCCTTTTAAGCATTGGTGCTGCCATGGCTACTAAGAATCTCTTTTTAATATGTTCTTAGTAGCCTCATATTTAACTAGATTTTAAACGATTCACCCCCTTCTTCGTTGTAATTTCTTGGTAATTTTGCTTATTCTTTCATGCTGCTTGTTCATTCTGTTGCTGTCCATGTCTACCTCAGTTGTGCCTTCTGGGCAGCTCATTCACATTTCTGACTCAGCACCTGATCTTTGTGTATCTCACAAGTTTTAGACTCAGGGAGAGCTCTTCTTTCTTTCCAGTTTTTTTCTATTTATAATAAACAGCTTCCTCATCTACCTAACTGTTCTCATCTCAAGGTAAGGAGGTCCTTTTACCATTAGCGCTTCCTCTTTCTTCTGGTACCCAGATCATCACTTACTGAGTCCTGCATTTCTGGATATAAGTGTATTTCCCACCCCTCCACCATTACCTTTGCTCATCTACACTGTGGCAAAACCCCATTTTATTTGGGGGAGGGAGATCATTAATATAAGGGTCATACTGGGAGGCCTGAGAAGTTAGTGTGATTGGGGTGCATGATGGAAAATTCCCAAATAATCAATAAAAATATTATGTTGAAAAACTGTAATTCTCAGTGTATAACTCATATTGAAACATTCCCATACATCATGTTTAAAAACAATAATTTTGTTGTAAAATAATTTTCAAAATTGCTTGTAAGTATATTTAATGATAACATTCAGTTATGACTAATATCCTTCAAAAATTTACAATTAGTAGAAAATGACATTTATGTATTTATTAGAAATGAGGGGAGTGAAATTAGCAAAGTAATGTATTAATTATATTTATAATTTTGTATGCAAAATTAAATTAATATTTCTTTCCTCAAGAATTCAGTTGAACCTTTGTTTATTTTAGTTTCAAGACAATCTTCTCTTTATCTGTCTTTATGTGATTAGCACTGTTTTTCCAATGAAGAAATCAGAATGTTAACCTCTTCCTCAAATAGTAGAGCTAAGAAGACTTGTAGCCAGATCTGAGCTTGAGACTCTGATTTCAGAACATTGCTGTTAGTCATGACAACTAACATTATGGAGTCTTCTGTACACTTTGGGAAAATTAGCCCTTTTGTTTTTAAAGGTATTTGCAGTTCATATTACTTAAAAATATATAGTTGTCAAGTAGATGTTTTATTACAAGTGCATCAGATGGAAGACAAGAGTCAATGTAAATCCCAACAGGCTATGATATGTCATATAACTTTTAGTGAACTAGGGCAACTGAAAGTGTTATTAATTAACTGCACCCACATTGTGGAAGCTCATTATCACAATTTTGAAAGTAGTTTTTCTTTGAGTTTTCTGATATGTAAATTATGTCATTAATATGTGTCAGTCTAGTTAATTAAAATGTATTTGTATCAAAAAATTGATGAGAGCAAATATTAAGTCTTCACAACTATGTATAGTGGTGGATATACTAATTAAATTAACTATGATAATCACAATACAGTGCACACCTATGTCAAATTCTCACATTAAAATCAACAGTATACACACACACACACACACACACACACACACACACACACACAATTTTTATGCTGTTGGCTATGCCTTGAAAACCTGACACGATACAAACCCAGTTCTCTACAAATTCTGAAACACCATGGTATGTGCACCAGACATATATTCAAAGCCAATAACTTGCACGGGTGATTCATGTCAACTGATCCCGCCCTTCACTGTCAGTAGTCTGCAGCTCACTGGGTGATAAGATGCCTAGACACTTACTCTTCAGTGCCATTGTCACATTCAGTCATTTTTAAAAATATAAATCCCTTGACTATTGAACTACTTTTTGTTTTTTCTGTGGTCATGGTACAGAATTTTATTCTAGGAGGATTGCCAGAGAATAAATGCAGTTTGGAGTTTGGTTTGTGGTGTGTGTGTGTGTGTGAAAGAGAGAGAGAGAGAGAGAGGGCATGGGAGGGAGGGAGAGGGAGAGAGAGAGAGAGAGAGAGACAGAGAGAGAGAGACAGAGAGAGAGACAGAGAGAGAGAGAGAGAGAGAGAGAGAGAGAGAGAGAGAGAGAGAGAGAGAGACTTTGGCCAGCATTTTAAAAAATCTTTAGGTTTTGGGGTAGTGCATCTCATATTCTTCCCTGCCATAGTTATAATATTCTGGAAGTAGTCCTTAAGGAAGAATGTCATCAACAGAGTGACTCCCACAGTCTGGCAAAGTTGCTTTCCACTCATTTTCTGAAAGCAGCAGATGCCACCACAGCGTCTCACAAGTACAATGAGAATCAGGGATCAGCTTTCCATTTGTTTCTCTCTACTTCCCATCTTTTGTAGCCTGCTGAAAGAAAAACTTATAAAACTTGATTAATATTGAATTCTAAATTCAAATTTTAAAACAGAGTATATAACCATCAAACAACTCTGGGATGTTGGATCGCAGAGGGATCATATTCTAATTCTTGTAGGGTCAAGTATAAAATTGTAGGTTGTACTATTTTCAACCACTTTGTATTCTTATTGTAGTACTGTTGAACATACATGTTTCCTGAGAGTGCCCCGAGGAAACTTAAACAACGTGGCTTGTATACATATTAGACACTTAGGTTGTATGGGAAGATAACTCATGGTAGGTTATTTGAGTTTAGAAAGTGAATAAAAAAGCGCCATTGAATTTTCACAAGGTTTGATTATGAAAAATAAACTCTTAGCAAGAACAAGTTCAGAAAGCAACCCCACAATTGCATTCAAAAGTGATTTAGGCAAACTGTAGTTGTTCAAATTATTACCAAATTTGTGGTTGTAGGAATGTGCTAATTTTCACTAATAATGTATCTAATTTATTAAAAATAGAGGAGCCCTTAATGAGAATCTAGAGAAAATAGAGCAAATATTCATTAAGTTGTGAATATAAAAAATAAAATAAATTTCACTTACCTAGAAATTATAAAGTAGGCACACTTAGATTGTTACTTCAAAGTATTACACATTTGAGGGTTCTTGAATTGCTGCAAGAAAGAAGTAATTGCATGTATTATTTATTTAAAGCCAATGAATTTTCATAATGTGTCGTGAGAGAAATAGATTAAACTTATTTGCCTACATTTTCTCTTCCTGCTGTATTTTGCCTATAAAGAGGAAGATAACTTTGTTACACCTAATTTACTATACTTGAGTGTCACTATGTTCTGGGTATGTGCTTTATAGGAGACTGTGGGACCTGCCACCCCCACTGTGTATTGACACAGGTGACATGTGTGACAATGGGAAGTAATACAAGAAAACAAAGGTTGCTACTACTTAGATGTCTCAACTCTATTTCTTGCTAAATTCCCATCCCTACCTCTCACTGGTATCTCTCGTAGAAAGTTTATTTTTGTCTTTTAATTGTTAAGACATATAAAAACATAAGTGATAAACTGCTGCAAGTATGAAGAATTGAAAGCCCCTTCCAGGGAATTTGCAACTTTTGGCTCACATACTCTGCAACACTGAATGTAGACACTAAAAGTATTAATGTTTTGGTCTCTCTCTTCCTCTCTTTCTTCCTCCCCTATGTTCTTTGTATTCCTCTCTTTATTTCCCATTGACACAGTGGAACATGGACTCTCCAATTAAGATATAACCCCAATCCACTTTATCATATTCTTATCAAAATATAAAATCAATAAAAATATCATGTACATTTTACCAATAGAGACAAAACATTTGAAAAGCTTAACAGCCATATTTTACTTAAATCCTCAACAATATAGGTATATAAATTTGATCTAAATACAATGAAGGTCACCTATGAGAATATGAGAACCTATCATATTCAGTAAGTAAAAGGCAATTTTTATATATTGTTATGAAATAAAAATAGAACAATAGAATTGAATAGCAGTAGAGTCAAGAGAATGAAAAGACAACCTATAGAATGGACAAAAAATATTGCAAAGCACTTATATAAGAAAGTGTTGTTAGTTACTTTTATGTTGCTGTGATAAAGCATCATGACCAAAGGCAACTTATGGAAGAAAGAGTTTATTTTGGCCTGGACTGTATAAGAAAGATAACTGAGCACTATCCTGGGAGCTAGACCATAAGTCATGCTGCTCTGTGTCTTCTTCTTCAAGGTCTTGCCTTGGGTTCTTGCCCTGACTTCCCTCAGTGATAGATTGTAACCTGGAAGTTTAAGCCAAATAAACCATTTCCTCCCTAAGTTGCTTTTGGCTTGGTTTATCATAGCAACAGAAAAGCAAACTTCAGCACAAGGGGAATGCAAATTGATACCACAGTGAATTATGACTTCACATCTGCTTGAACGGTTATTATTAGGAAGAAGACAAGAGGTAGCAAGTATCGCAGATGTGAGAAAAAAAGCTCGTGGTAATAATCTTACAATACTGCTGGTGGGTGTGTAAATTGTTATAGTATTATATCAGGTGATATAAACTAAAAGCTGCTTCCCCCAAGAGAACTTAAAAGAAGTAGAACTACATACAGTTCAGAAATTGTTCGTCTGTGTATGTATCTATCCATGGAGATTAATCAAGTATCTCAAAAAGATATTTGCATTCTCATCTTTATTTCAGCAATTTTTGTAATGATGGGATTATGGAATATGTTTGCAACCACAGTGCGTGTGCGTGCGCGCGTGCACACACACACACACACATGTCAGAAAGAGAAACAAAGTGAGAAAGCCTAAATATTTGTCATCTGATGAATATATAAAGAAATTGTTATATATGTATATATAATTATATATATGTCTCCAATTCTATATGATTAAATCATAAGAATGAAATATTATTTGAAATAACATGGATAAGCCTTAAGGGCATTAAGCCAAGTGTAACAATGCAATATTAAAAGACAAATAATGAATTTCATGCATATGTTAAATCTAAAGTGTCAAGTTCCTAGAAACAGTGTATAAGATGACTGTTATTAGACTTGGGTTGAGACATGGAAAATGTCCACCAAAGGATACAACATTTAATTGTCTGAGATACATAAGCTCTAATCTGAACAAAGGGACCTGTTAATAACGTTGTGTGAAATTTACTCAGAGTATTTCCTATGTCCTTCCCCCACTTCTCTCCACATCATTCATATGATAAAGCATAAGGCATTTCATAGATTAGTTATGCCTACCGTGGTAATAATCTGACATGTGGAAATGTGAAAGTATTATAGTACACATCTTGAATATTTACAATTTTTTGACATAGGTTTTCTCAGTGTAGTTTGAGTTGGTCTCAAACTCACAATCTTCTCATCTGAGCCTTGTGTAGGCTGAGGTTGTAGGTGTAACTACCATGACTGGCAATGCATGTGTCTTTCAATTATCAAACGTGTAGTGATATTGATAGAGGACATATGATTTATTCATATTCTGAACTTTAAATTGTCTTCTCGGTTCCCTTAACTGACATTTTTGGTTAGTTTTGCTTGAGGTGATTACAATATTTCATATCTTTTCTCTGGGTTTGGCTCTGCTTTTTCTAAGTGGTAAACCTCACAGTAATAAACCTCATGTGAGCATGCAACTTTTTGAAGGGAATATTCAATTTGGGAAACTGACTGGATTTCCCACATTTGGAGCAAGAGACCTTGAGGTGTAGTTGGGAGGAAATTAGGCATCCAGGTGGCCAGTTATATTATGCTGGATTAAGTGAAGGCCACGGTTTTAACTTCAGTATTCCTGAGGATATTTCGCTGGAGGGCAATCAGAGTTCTACAGTTGGTTTCTTCTGTACAAAAGCCCAAGTAGGTGGTTTTAATTCCAAAGCCATGTAATGTTTGGTTTCAGCTACTAACTATGATGACAGACTTATCCACAGTAGAATGGCTGTTTTAGTAGCCAAGACTGTAGAAGCCAGACCTTCCTGGAATAGAGCTACAGTGAGGATTATATTTTAAGCAAGTAGTGCCAGGCCTAGGTTGGCAGCGACACATCAGTTATAACGGAAACAATTCTGCATGCTGTTGAAGGAAGGAGCCACGAAGGAGAAAACATTAGCTTTGCATCTGGGTGGTATCTCTCAATTCAGGCACTGCTCTGTGTTCTCAAATTAAATAGAGATGGCGAATTGCCCTTGAGTAGAGTAATCACCCCTCGGACAGCTGTGGTAGACCAAGGCAACAGCAGCATGGAGTGATGTAAACAGCCATCGCAGTTTGGGGCTAAAAATCCATTACAACAAGAACGTACATGCTAACTCTATAGGGGAGCTGGGAACATTGGACTCAGAAGGAAAGGGAAATTAAACAACTTTTAATGTAATGGATAGAAGAATCAAGGCACTTCACCTGAAAAGAAGCCAGACTAGTTCTTTGCAAATTTCTTTCTTTGTCTCTCTTTTTCTCCCCTCTACACAACAGTAATGTCTTCTTTCTCTCTGAGGTGGAAGTCAGTACCTGTGTGGGTTTTCACTCAGGAACTGTGTTCATCTGTCAAAACTTGCCTCTTGCTTAGAGATTGCTCCCAATGAAGTTCAAGACCACAGATCATGAATTCTGAGGAGTTTATCTGAAGGCTTGGGTTTTCTCTTAGGAAAACTAACAGTTAGCTTTTCTCCATGTACCTTCATTAGAAAGATATCAGAAAGAGGATTTGGTCACAATTCTGGCCTGGACTAAGTGTGAGATAGGGCTATGATGCTTATCAACAAACTTCCTGGGTCCTGGGAATATGGTTTCTCTTCAGATAATTGTTTTTGAGTCTGAAGCTTATCTTGTTTGCTAAATTGTATGGGTGTGATGCATGGCTCTGTTCCATTATTCATCTTACATGCAATCACATGAATCCCTGGGTTCTCTATATAGTGCCTCAGAACAGCTTTGGAACTCAGCAAACACAAATTCTGAATCTCTGGGGGATTCTGATTCATTCCAGTGAGGAGCTTTCCTGCTCTGCGTACTGAAGAAATCATGGCGTCACTAAGGGCTCCTCTCACACGGAATGAAATGAGGGATCAAGCCGGACGAAATCCCAGCATGGATTTGGAAGATGGGAAATGATGGTTGCTGGGTGAGTAAGAGTCAGTTTTCTTCAAGGATGCAGCCCCTTAGAGACTATCCTGCTCCAGGAGATGGCAGCATCATGAAGAATCAGTGGGGTAAAAGGAAGACAAGTTTTTGCAGGGAAAAGTGGCAGGGGAATGGGGAGGGGGGAATTAGAAGGAAGTAATTAGGAAGTAGAGTTGACTACAACAGTATATGAGTGTGTGAAATTCTCAAGCAATAAAAATGGGGAAAATTTTTGAATTTAATTTTCTTAAGTTTCAACTCACGATTTTATATGGACTAGAGTATATTTTTAAAAGTAATTTCTTATTTTTGAGTAAATTTCTTCATTAGAATGATAACTGGCTGGAGGTCCATATTAAAATGAGGCCCACTCCTGCTTCTGTTGTCATTTCATGATGTTGTAGATGACCAGTTTGTCCTGGATGACCTGGCACTGAATGTCCTAATAGTCCCTTTAAAGCTGGATAAGCTTTAGGATAGGACATAGAAACAGAGAGAAGCCCCTGGCTTTGGAAAAATGTTTGCTTTTAAGTGAATTTAACAGGCATATTTTTCTAATGTAGTGGGAAACCTTTGGGAGAATGTTCATGCCCTAACAGACTCTTCTGTGTGATACCAAGCTAGTGGTTTACAGGTGGTATCAGAGAGGCCACTTGCTGAGAGGACAGCCTCTGGAGGGCTAAAGAGCAAAAGTCACTCTTGAAGTCATGCTCACCGACTTTGCTATCCCGTTTTACAAAGCCCTTAAGCTTTGTTATCTGAAGTACATAATCTCTCTCCTAACTGATCACAGAGCTCGGAAACAAAATGTACACTTGCGATATTGGCCTATTCCCTGTCCTTCCTCTTGGCATCACTCCTGTTAGCTCAGTGTTACTTAGAGTGACCTGCTGAAGGCTGTTTGGTATTGCCTATGCTTGATGAAAAGCCAAACTCAGTGCTTTTCAGATACAAATTAAAACTACCTTGATATTTAATCTTATCTAGTCAGGATGGCCAAAGTCAAGAAAAACAATGTCAAAAATGCTGACAAGGGTGTGCAGAGAAGAGAATTCTCATCCACCATTGCTAGGCTTGCAAGAGCTACTCTGGAAACCTAAGTGATAAATTTTCAAAAAGCTAAAATAGATCTACCATATGATCCAGCTATATCACTCCTTGGCATGTGCCCAAAGGACTTGACATCCTATGCCAAAGATGTTTGCTGAGTCGTATCCATTGCTGCTCTAGTCGCAGTACATAGGAATAGAATAAATAGAAACAACACATAGAAATATAATAAATAAAATATAATAAATAGAAACAATCGTAATGTCTTCCAATTGATGATTGGATAATGAACATGTAGTACACATACACAATGGAAATCTGTTTGTCTCTAAAGAAAAAAAAAAGACTGAAATTTATAGATCCATGATTGGAACTAGAAAAGGTTATCCAGAATGAGGTAATCCAGTCTGTTAGGGGGTGCTTAACTGGTTAGGGGACAGGGACTACAAAACAGAGGGAAAATGAAGAAGAGATAAATAATGTTAAGAATGCTTGAAAAGGCAGTAGGGAAACATATTATTTTATGTTTACTTAAAAATACATTATATTAACATATGTACACACATATATATAAAATGAAATTATTCCAGTTAAAGCAATATTGCAATAGACCCAAGAGCCATAGAATATCTAATAAAAACTCCAGTACTACATGGAATATCTTCTTTGAGTGGCTGGTCAGAGGAATCTAAGAGACTTCCCAAACAATATATGCTATTGCCATTGCCCTTGGTTGCTTCTCAGGACTTAGAGACAAGACTCTATTGCTGAAGACACCATATACTTGGAACACCAGATCTGACTGAGTTGGGTTGCAATATAGAAGCCTCTTACCTGATGACTAACTCTCATTATATCCAAAGGTAGTGTGCAAGGTGCCAAGGGAGAAAAGCAATCAATAGTCCTATCCAGCTGTAAATTATGAACCACGAAATGGCCATCATGGCCATATACCATCAGAGGTGCATAAGGAGAACTTAATATCTTAATGGTAACCAACAACTGTCTAATTGAACTTAAGGCCCATTCAATAGGAGGGATGACGTAGTAAACCTAACCACTTACTACTCATGGGCAGTAATGCAATGGACTCCAGAAAAGAACTTACTAGTGCCACTTTCCTAACCAGTATAATTTCTAATTATATTCTAAATACTTGTCCTTATACCCTCAGATAATTGTAACTTTCACCACGCATCAAAGAAACATCTTTTTGTAGCAGACTGAGACCATTACAGGAACCTCCTACTGGTAAAATTTCAGAGAATAACATCTACACTATAACCTATGCTCAGGGACCATGATGGAAGAGGGGACTGAAAGAATCTAAAAATCAGAGGACCTGCATGCCTACTGTGAGAGAGTGTCTTCTCTATGTGACACAGAAACTTGCATCTGTAACATCTCAACAATATGGTAGCCTAAATAATGGGAGCACAATGGCAACACCAGTTGATATGTCAACGTGAATCGGAGAATTTTCACAGGCTTTCATTTCTAGATGAAAAGGTACAGGTAATTAATGACTGCTGAGAGAGGGAGAATTGGCTTTATCCAGGGCAAGTCCCCTGATGTTAACCAATTTCAAGTGGTAATCCCTATATATACATAAGCACCACTAAATAAACTCATACATATATACATATATATTTGTGTGTAAATATATCTCATATATTATTAAAATATGTATTAATAATAAGTAAAGACAAAGAGGTCATAAATTGAAGAAGGGAGTGAAGGGGATACCAGAGAAATTGGAGGGAGTTGAAGAAGGGGTGGAAATAATACAAGCACAGTATTTACGTACAAAATTATTAAAATAAAAAATGAAATGAAACAAATGAAAGGTACTTTCTTTTAATGGTAATAGAAATACTTTGCATGGAATATACTTGAGCTATTAGAAACTGATATTTTCGTCAGAACACAGAAGATAGATTTCTGCAGACATTCATGGCCTCTCTGTCTAAGAAGATGTAGACTATACCTTATGTGACACAGAACTGAAAATCATTTCTTAAAAACTAATTTCCTCTTCCCCCCTCCTTCCTCCGCCTGAATGTGGGTGACAGTTGTATGACTGGGGCAGACTGCGGGGCCACTGGCAGTGAGACCAAGATTTATCCCTACTGCTTGTTCTGGCTTTTTGGAACGTTTTCTCTTTGGAGGAATACCTTGCTCAGCCTAGATATAGTGAGGAAGGAGGGCCTTGATCCTGCCTCAAAGCAATGTGCTAGACTTTGTTGATTCCCCATGGGAAGCCTTACACTCTCTGAGGAGTGGATGGGGGGCCAGAGTTGGAGGTGGCGGTGGGGGGGGGTGAAGGCAGAGGGTGCAGGATGAGGGAGGGAGTAGGAAGTGGATTTGGCATGTAAAATGAGAAAAGATAGCTCTTTTAAAAAAATCAACTAAAATAAAAATATTAAAAAAATTTAAGATTATATTAGAATTATGCCATCTTCCCCTTTCTTCCATCCAGCACCTCCTAACCCCGCCTCCTTGGGTCTTTCAAATTCATGACCTCTTTCTTTAGCTCATTTTTTGGGTGGTGGTATGTGTACGTATCAATCTTTTAAGGTAGTTAGATGCCCAGCTTCTTTTAGAAATTAATGCAATGGGAGATCCTCAGCCAAGCACTGGGTCAAACTCCGGGGAAGCCTGTTGAAGAGAGGGACAAAAGACTATATGAGCCAGGAGTGTCAAGACCATCACAGGGTAACCCACTGAAAAAACTAACCTGTGCTCAGAGATGCTCAGATAAAACATTATTCCTGCATATTAGTGGGGGAAGGGCAGAGACAAGGAACTGAGGTCAGGGAAGTGAGGAGATGCAGTACCAAAGAGAAAAGTGGTGGTTTGCACACTTTGATTATTCTGCTTACCTGAAAGTTCAGAATAGAAAAATTGGGGTGGTTTAAAAATCCATGAATGTTTTCCAAGTGCTGAGTAGAGAAAAGCAGTGTTCTTTGTTTGTGCCTGGGAAATTTGTGACTGCCTGTTAGACATCTTTCCCATTAAATGAGACACAAACCAGGACAGTTATTTCATCTTTGTCTCAAGCTGATTTGTATTTTTCCCTGATATTGTATGAGAACATTATGTTTTGTATTAACATTTCTTCAAAATAATTAAGTGCAAATGGTTTTTGAAAAATATCTTATACTAGGTATGTAATGTTCCTTCTGAATGAATGATAAGATAAATGAATTGAATCCTTTCAATTATTCTGTTATATTAAAAATCAGGAAAGTATAAATATTATAACTCACAGTGTCTATTAGCAGTATTAGAAAAAAATCCATTTAGTTTAAGCTGAAAAATTCCATGGTTACTGCACACACACACACACACACACACACACACACACACACACACACACACACACACGTATTTCCTTAAATGATGGCACTAATGCATTTGATAGTCTCAGCAAATTGTTGTTTCTGATTTATCTGCTAGAGGCCTGTGATCACAATACATCACATAGCATTTGAAGCAGCCATCATGCTACACAGTGAAATATTAAGTGAGTCCAATTTTAGAGCGGGAAATGAAGCACTATGAATTAGCATGTTAACAAAGTTCCAAGTTTCTTCAAAGGTGTTGAGGGAAACCCATGAGTGTGGATGTGCTGCACACGGCTCAACAGCCCTCGTGGCTCATCAGACACTTTTGTGATTCTCTGATAAGCTGGATCCCTCATTCATGAAGGCTGCCAAGATCCTGATGAATCCAATCACATCCCTGTGCATTCTTGATCTCACTTTTATCATTTAGAGCTGTCAGTTTGCTGCTTTGCTGCATATTAAAGAAAATAGTATTTCATTTATCCTTGAATTGCCAAGAGTCTATGAAACTAGAAGGGACTCAAGTGTTTTCCACATTCATTTTATTTGCCTCTCAGAATGAATTTGTATTAGGCACATGCAGTTAGACTTGTGGCAAATGCAGGTTCCTGATCAGGAGACCAGAATTATTACTGATGTGGCTACAGTCACAGAGTTAATAATCAAGATCTAATCGTCTGCCTTAAAATGGTGTTTTTTTTTTCCACTGGCCCCAGATTGCCCTTCGAAAATTAGCTGTTTTGAGGGATGGGAGATGGCTCATTGGGTAAAATGCTTGAGGTACAAACAAGGGGATTTACATGCACTTCCCCTGCACTCTTATCACACTTACCCAGCAGCAAATGTCTGGATTCAATCACTGGGCACAGGATAAGGATTCATGGCGAGTAGACTGTGGGTGTTCACTGGGTCCAGGTTAGTCCAAATAGTGAACTCCAGATGAGAACCTGGTTTCAAAAAAAATTAATCAGGAAAGGCTTAAAATCCAGTCTACCTCTGGCATGCACACCATTGCACATACATAAACAGGAGGACACACCTGCATATACTCGTATTCACATATAAACATATACTACATACCATACATATGCATGCATACACACTGTATATATTTAAATAAATCATTTAATAAGCAAAATAATAAGTAGGAGCTTGTGAGTATGTGTGTATTGCTAGGAATTCAATACAGGGCCCTTAGCATATTAGATGCTAGTATCACTGGTAGACAGCACCAGATGCAAGAGATATTTTTAGAAAATAATCTTTATTCTTTCAGAATTTCACACATGTAAACAGTGTATCATGATCACATACAACTCACTCCCGTAACTCCCTCTATGCACCCCTCCCATATTCCCCTCCAAATTTCAGGTTCTTTTCTTTTCCTATAACTCCCTGAGTCCAATTATACAGACATGTATGGAGTCCTCCACTGGGATATGCACTGTATACTGGTGGCCACACTTCCCCAGCATCCACCTGAATTTTAACTGGCTTGATGTTGTGCAGTTAGCCATAGCTGCTGTGAGCTCAGGTGTGTGATGACCAAAATGTACATTTTTAAAACAAGTTTCCATTGTTCAGTTCTCTCAGTTAATACAGAATCACTGTTATTTTTAGAAAACAATTTATATGTATGCACTGTTGTTGATTTCTCTGAATATATATATATAATATATAGTGTGTGTGACTCTAAGATATATCACAAGTAAATAATATTCATAAATCACATATGAGCATTATATATGAGCATATATATATTATACATGTATATATGTATGTACAGATACGTATGTACTTAACGAAAATTCTAGAAACTAGAATTTTCTGCTTAGGAAATAAGTCTGTATCATTTGCTAATTTAAAGCTGATGTAATTCATTACCGCCATTGCCTATTTCACATTATGAAATAAAGTTTCTTTTTTCTGCAGAGATGACTTCCATATATTTTAAAAGGCAAATGTACATTTAGTGCTAATACTCTTAGAAAAATAAAGTTCACTTTATTCTTTGGGATGAGTTTATTAATAATGGTTGTTGCATGCAATCAGGAGCCATTATAAATGTTTTTTATTCTCTTTTATAAATGTTGTTCTCATTTATAAATGTTGTTCATACATCTTTTAGCCATAAGGGCCAACTGCATCTTCTGAGGTCTATATCAGTTTGCTATTTGGGGATTGTTTAGAGAAAGCCCTTGTCTTACATCCTGAGTGTCTGTGAATGTCATCCGATTTAAAAGGCACACCTAAAACCAAGAAACAATCAAGTCACTGACTTTTTTCCCTCTTCACCATGACTAAGAGGCAGTGTTTTCTTCTTCACAATAAGCGGAAATCTCGTTTCTTTGGAAAAGATTTCCAATGTTATCGCTACTCCCATTGCTAAAGGAGAAACTACAATAGCAAATTTTGTTTTAAAAATGAAGATGATTTGATGTCATAAAGAATTGTCTCTTTTTAAAAAAAGAGATCTGAATCAACATTAGGAGCAGGTTTATTTTAAAGAGCAATGCGACTAGCAAAGCTTGTCGGTTGTCAGCAAGATGCTCACGGAATTTATAAAAGCTGTTGCCAGTCCCGTATGCCCCATTGCAGAGTTACAATTTGTGACTAATTGCTTTCACTGTTCTCTGAATTTACTGACATGGTTCTCTCTTTCCTTCACAAATCTGGAAGCATTTGGAAACGTTTGTCTTTCTCCAGACCTGAGAGGAAGAAGTATATGCAGGTGCTGGATGTTTTGTAAGTGGGCTGTGTCCCTGTAATGCCCTCTGGATTAATAGGTTCAAGGGACTGTGCCATAAGTGAAGTGAATGAGTTTTCTTGCCAAAGTTAAAACACCTTAAAGTTTATACTAAGTACTACTCTTTTTGAGAATGGGTCATATGTAGCTATGAATTATTGGCATAGTCACAAATAAGCACAACACTTTTTGACTGAATTAGTAATAGTGAAATTCACCAAATACAGGTCATTATTTCTTATCCTAAAGCTGGTTGCATTTGGAGGAGAATGAAAGTCTCAAGGGAATCCAAATGCCAACCACACCTCTTATGTAGTATATTTGCATGGAGACAGGCTCACAGATCTCAGATATCTTTCACGGGGATATTAAATGATACATATTTGGGTACATGATGTAAAAAGTAGAAAGCATTGTATAAGATAGGACTGCTTTTTTTTCTAAACAAAATTTTGGTTATTCTGCTTATGTGTTACTTTAGCTTTCCTCCTTTGAGTTGATCTTTCCCTTCTCAGTTTTTATATGGACTTTGCAGACTAACATCAAGCTGGATATGTTTATTCTATAGGATATATGTTTATGATTTTTTTTTCAAGTCCAGTGAGATAGACAAAATCCTCTTGGTAAAACCAACAGAAAATGCTCCTTCTCTGTCTCAAGAGCTACCTCACATCTACCTTCCTTCTCATCACTCAGTTGAGCATACCTGCCATAAAATATATGACACTAAAAAAATAGTGAAAATTATTGTGACCATTTCTTTAGTACTTTATGTATCAGATATTTCCATGAAACTTAAACATATTATCTCATTTAATTCTCAGTTGCATCCCATGAGCTATTTCTCATTCAATGACATGAGCATTTAAATATTTATCATTACTCATTACTCCATCAACTTAACATATATAAAATGTGGAAATGTAGGCACTAATAGACATTACTGATAGCTTTCTGCTGAATTCCATTGTTTTAATTTTAAACAAGAGGTGTCATCCTTTGTGGAAAAGGCTATGCATCAATACTTCATTACTGATAACAAAAATACAATTTCTAAGAACATGACAGAGGCCAAATTTCCAGGGGAGGGACTGAGACACTAACACAGACTTATAACCTTCACTGTAAGCCTGTCCTGCCTATGGGATATGCTAGAGAAAGGATGGTGCAGAGATTGTGGGAGTGGCCAACCCATGCTGGCCCAGCCTCAGATCCATACCATGAGAGTGAGCCCACCCTTGACACTGTCTGGAATGCCAGGACCCAGAGGTTGGATGTCTCAGAGACCTTGGACGTAACCATACACAACTGAGAAAAAAATGTCAGTGTAATGATGCCTATATGATATTATGCTATACTCATAGATTGGTGTTTAGCCCCATTGTCATCAGAGAGGTTTCATCTAACAATTGGTGGAAAAAGATGCATAGACCCATAGCCAAACATTAGGCTGAACTTGAGGAATCCATCTGAAGAGAGGAAGGCTTATACGAACAAGAGGGGTCAAGGACAATACAAGAAAACGCACAGAATGAACTAACCTGGGCTGATAGGGGCTCACAGAGACTGAACCAATAACCAGGGAGCCTGTGTGGTACTGACCTTGGCCTTCTGCATATGTTACAATTGTGTAACTTAGTCTTATTGTGGGCTTCCTATTAATGTGAGCAGAGGCTATCTCTCATTCTTTTGCCTGCTCTTGGGACCCGTTTTGGGTCACCTTTTCCAGATTGCAACTTGACACAACATGTTTGATAGCTGTAAATACAGAACACCGAATAGACTGGATCAAAAAAAAAAAAAAACAACAAAACATCCCCTTGCCATATAATAATCAAAACACAAAACATAGAGAATAAAAAAAGAATACTAAGAGCTGCAAAGGAAAAAGGCCAAGTAATGTATAAAGGTAAACCTATCAGAATTACACCTGACTTCTCTATGGAAACCATGAAAGCCAGAAGTTCTTGGATAGATGTGCTGCAGACACTAAGAGACCATGGATGCAAGCCCAGACTACTATACCCAGCAAAGCTTTCATTCACCATCGATGGAGAAAGCAAGGTATTTCAGGATAAAAACAAATTTAAGCAATACATAGCCACAAACCCAGCCTTACAGAAAATACTAGAAGGAAAACCACATCTAAAGGAAGCAAGCAACACCCATAATAACAAAGACATCTAACAGCCCTCCAATGGCACAACTCAAAGAAGGGAAACACACAAACTCTACAACCCAAAATAAATAACCGCAGTTAACAACCTCTGGTCATTAATATCACTTAACATCAATGGACTCAATTCACCTATAAAAAGGCACAGGTTAAGAGAATGGATACGAAAACAGGATCCAACATTCTGGTGTTTACAAGAAACACACCTCAACCACAAAGGCAGACATTATCTCAGAATAAAGGGTTGGGAAAAAGTTTTTCAATCAAACGGCCCTAAGAAACAAGCAGGTGTGGCTATACTAATATCGAACAAAATTGACTTCAAACTAAAATCAATCAGAAGAGATGGAGATAGACATTTTATACTCTTAAATGGAATAATCCATCAGGATGAAGTCTCAATCCTGAATATATATGCCCCTAATATAAAAGCAGCCACTTATGTAAAGGAAACATTACTAGAACTCAAAGCACACATCAAACCCCACACTCTAATAGTAGGAGAATTCAACACTCATCTCTCACTAATGGACAGGTCAACCAGACAGAAACTTAACAGAGAAATAAGAGAACTAACAGATGTAATGAATCAAATGGACTTAAGAGACATCTATACAACATTCCACCCAAACAGGAAAGAATATACCTTCTTCTCAGCATCTCATGGAACGTTCTTCAAAATTGATCACATACTC
This sequence comes from Ondatra zibethicus, assembly GCA_004026605.1. Classification (NCBI taxonomy): domain Eukaryota; kingdom Metazoa; phylum Chordata; class Mammalia; order Rodentia; family Cricetidae; genus Ondatra; species Ondatra zibethicus. Next base: position 28,043 of record PVIU01006923.1, on the reverse strand, counting down.
GGTAACAAAGCAAACATCCACAGATACAAACAAATTGGAGTAACCACCTGTGTCTTATCAGATCATCATGGAGTAAAGTTAGAATTTAAAAACGACTCCACCCCCAGAAAGCCTACAAAATCATGGAAACTGAACAGTCAACTACTGAACCACTCCTGGGTCAAGGAAGAAATAAAGAAAGAAATTAAAGTCTTCCTTGAATTCAACGAAAATAAGAACACAACATACCCCAACCTATGGGATACTATGAAAGCAGTGCTAAGAGGAAAGTTCATAGCACTGAGTGCCCACATAAAGAAAACAGAGAAAGCACACATTAGAGACTTAACAGCACACCTAAAAGCTCTGGAAAAAAAAGAAGCAGACTCACCCAGGAGAAGTAGAAGACTGGAAATAATCAAACTGAGGGCTGAAATCAACAAAATAGAGACACAGAAAACAATCCAAAGAATCAATGAAACAAAGAGCTGGTTCCTTGAGAAAATCAACAAGATCGACAAACCCCTATCCAAACTAATCAAGAAGCAGAGAGAGAATACTCATATTAACAAGATCAGGAATGAAGAGGGGGACATAACAATAGACACTCAGGAAATTCAGAAAATCATTAGGTCTTACTACAAAAGCCTGTATGCCACAAAATTGGAAAATGTAAAAGAAATGGACAGTTTTTTAGATAAATACCACATACCGAAATTAAATCAAGCCCAGGTGAACAATTTAAATAGACCTATAAGTCGTGAGGAAATAGAAACTGTCATCAAAAACCTCCCAACCAAAAAAAGTCCAGGACCAGATGGTTTTAATGCAGAATTCTACCAAAACTTCCAAGAAGAACTAATACCTATACTCCTTAAGGTGTTTCACATAATAGAAACAGAAGGGTCATTGCCAAACTCTTTTTATGAAGCTACAGTTACCCTGATACCAAAACCGCACAAAGACGCAACCATGAAAGAGAATTACAGACTAATCTCACTCATGAACATCGATGCAAAAATTCTCAATAAAATACTGGCAAACAGAATCCAAGAACACATCAAAAAGATCATCCATTATGATCAAGTAGGCTTCATTCCAGAGATGCAGGGCTGGTTCAACATAGGGAAATCTATCAATGTAATCCATCATATAAATAAACTGAAAGAAAATAACCATATGATAATATCATTAGATGCTGAAAAAGCATTTGACAAAATTCAACACCCCTTTATGATAAAGGTCTTGGAGAGATTAGGGATACAAAGTTCATATCTAAATATAATAAAAGCAATATATAGCAAGCCGACAGCTACCATCAAATTAAATGGAGAGAAGCTCAAAGCGATTCCACTAAAATCAGGAACAATACAGGGCTGTCCACTCTCCCCATATCTCTTTAATATAGTGCTTGAAGTTCTAGCAATAGCTATAAGACAGAATAAGGAGATCTTGGGGATTCGAATTGGAAAGGAAGAAGTCAAACTTTCGTTATATGCAGATGATATGATAGTGTACATAAGTGACCCCAAAAACTCTACTAAAGAACTTCTACAGCTGATAAATACCTTCAGAGATGTGCCAGGATACAAAATCAACTCAAAAAAATCAGTAGCCCTCCTATACACAAATGATAAAGAAACAGAGAGGGAAATCAGAGAAACATCACCTTTCACGATAGCCACAAATAGCATAAAGTATCTTGGGGTAACTCTAACCAAGGAAGTAAAAGATCTATTTGACAAGAACTTTAAGACCTTGAAGAAAGAAATTGAAGAGGATACCAGAAAATGGAAGGATCTCCCATGCTCCTGGATTGGTAGGATCAATACAGTAAAAATGGCAATTCTACCAAAGGCAATCTACAGATTCAATGCAATCCCCATCAAAATCTCAACAAAGTTCTTCACAGAACTTGAGAGAACAATAACTAAGTTTATATGGAAAAACAAAAAGCCCAGGATTGCCCAAACAATCCTATATAATAAAGGAACTTCAGGAGGCATTACCATCCCTGACTTCAAACTCTATTACAGAGCTACAGTAATGAAAACAGCTTGGTATTGGCATAAAAACAGAGATGTTGACCAATGGAATCGAATAGAAGACCTGGATATTAATCCACAAACCTATGAACACCTCATATTTGATAAAGAAGCTAAAAGTATACAATGGCAGAATGAAAGCATCTTTAACAAATGGTGCTGGCATAACTGGATGTCAACCTGTAGGAGAATGAAAATAGATCCTTACTTATCTCCATGCTCAAAACTCAAATCCAAATGGATTAAAGATCTCAATATTAATCCAACCACACTTAACCTGATAGAAGAGAAAGTGGGAAGTAGCCTGTAATGCATGGGCACAGGAGACCACTTCCTATGTAAAACCCCAGTGGCACAGACAATAAGAGCAATAATGAATAAATGGGACCTCCTGAAACTGAGAAGCTTCTGTAAAGCAAAGGACACTGTCATTAAGACAAAAAGGCATCCTACTGAATGGGAGAAGATCTTCACTAACCTCACATCGGACAAAGGTCTGATCTCCAAAATATACAAAGAACTCAAGAAACTAGACATTAAAACTCTAAATTACCCAATTAAAAAATCGGGTAATGAGCTGAACCGAGAATTCTCAAGAGAAGAAGTTCGAATGGTCAAAAGATACCTAAGGTCATGTTCAACTTCCTTAGCGATCAGGGAAATGCAAATCAAAACAACTTTGAGATACCATCTCACACTTGTCGGAATGGCTAAAATCAAAAACACCAATGGTAGCCTATGCTGTAGAGGATGTGGTGAAAGGGGAACACTCATCCATTGCTGGTGGGAATGCAAACTTGTGCAACCAATTTGGAAATCAGTGTGGCGGTTTCTCAGGAAATTGGGAATTAACCTACCTCAGGATCCAGCAATACCACTCTTGGGAATATACCCAAGATATGCCCAATCATACTACAAAAGCATTTGTGCAACTATGTTCATAGCAGCATTATTTGTAATAGCCAGAACCTGGAAACAACCTAGGTGTCCCTCAATGGAAGAATGGATCAAGAAAGTGTGGAATATATACACATTAGAGTACTACGCAGCAGTAAAAAACAATGACATCTTGAATTTTGCATGCAAATAGATGGAAATAGAAAACGCTATCCTGAGTGAGGTAACCCAAACCCAAAAAGACGATTATGGTATGTATTCACTCATTAGTGGACCCTAGCCATAAAACAAAGGACACCAAGCTTATAGCTCACAAGCCCAGAGAAGCCAAATAGCAAGGCGAACCCCAAGAAAATCATATATAGATCCTCTTGGAAATTGGAAGCAAACAAGATTGCCAGAAATTTCATCCGATGGATGAAGATAGAGACAGAGACCCACATTCACACCAGAGCAATGGATTGAGCTCCCAAGGTTAAGTGGAGGAGCAGAAGACAGAAGACAACCAATCCTAAGGGTTCAGATCCAAATACATGCAAATAAGAGCAATGATTAATACTGGAGTACTGGCAATCTCAACGAAAGAAATTTGTGATAAAAAGTCCATAATAAGACTGATCTTGGACTGAACCAGCTACCTTGGCCGGAATGGGCCTGAGAAAGCAAGCTCCATGCGAGTGG